>BRDA01035104.1:0-32035 GCA_036984385.1 Crenuchus spilurus | reverse complement strand
CTAAACCCTATAGAAAATCTTTGGAGGGAGCTCAAACTCCGTGTTTCTCAGCGACAGCCCAGAAACCTGGCTGATCTGGAGAAGATCTGTGTGCAAGAATGGGCCACAATCCCTGCTGCTTTTTTTATTTGGCTGAGATCTTACAAGCGAGTGAGTTTATGTCATCCGCTACTAGGTAGCCCAATGAGTGTTCAGTTCATGTGGTTATCTTGCTGTGCAATCATCTCTGTCATATCGCTGTTGCTTTATTTTCGCATTGTTTATTTTTTAATTTTTTTTCGTTTTAACCAGGGGTCCTAAGAAAGTGACTGCCAAGATCAGTGCTGAGAAGAAGAGGTCGTGCACTGGCACTGTGTAACAACACTTGCCATTTTTAAAGAGAGAAAGAAACAAACTTTCTTTGATAGGGTTTTACTGAATCACCCTGCAAGTGAAAGCGAGGAAAGTGTAGCAAAAAAGGCAAAAGTCAGTGAAGAAGAAGATTAAGTGAAATAAAAATAGCAATTAAATTTAGCAATAAAGTGTAGCATTAAGTGTGTAGTAAGTTAAATTAAGCGACAGAGCACAAATTGAAAAACTCCCACAATCCCCTCTGCCAATCTCCTCCACCTCTGCCAGCATCTTCATCTGATCTTCAAGTTAAATACACTTAATAAAACCAGTTTATTTCTTTACATTCTCTTTTATTACGTATTATTATTATACATTATTTGTTATGACTAATGTAATTTTTTTCTTATTTAAAAACACGTAACAATTTTTTTTTGTGGGGCTGAGACGGATTAATAGGATTCAATTCATTTTGATGAGGAAATTTAATTTGATATACAAGCAAATTGAGTTATGATCTCTGTCATGGAACAAATTAAACTCTAAGTCAAGGTTCC
Source organism: Crenuchus spilurus (assembly GCA_036984385.1). NCBI lineage: Eukaryota > Metazoa > Chordata > Actinopteri > Characiformes > Crenuchidae > Crenuchus > Crenuchus spilurus. The sequence goes on along the minus strand of BRDA01035104.1, from coordinate 31,148 downwards.
ACAGTACATAAATACACAAAAAATGTGGTCACTGGAGTATGTCGCACAACAGACTTGAGGTGTCCAATTATACAAAACTAGTGGACTTGGTTGAGGACTTTGCTATATCTTGTCCTTTAATTTTGTGTAACAGGGCATCTTGGTGGTCGAAATCCCTTACTCAAATAAGCAAAAAATGTCCAGATGCAGGCATTAATGAATAACGCTCTCAAAATCAGAAAATCCAAACCATATCACACACACAACACTCATATACTCCTAATGTGCTCAGACTAATGCTCTATTCTGCAGAGTGGAAAGTAAACAACAAACTCATACTCTACACACATCCATAGCTCTGCTCTTTGGCTCTCCCTGCTGGTGGCTCTCACTTGGTGCAGTTTGTGGAACGTGAGCATTGGCTGTCTCCTCCAGTTTTCCAGAGGAATAAAATTCTCCTCCAACTTTAATACACTTCTTTGCCCCTCCTGCAAAAGAAAAGCCACTTTAGATCTCCTCAGAGCTGACAGGAACTGACACAGTGAATATCACTCAAAGCTACGCAGCCACAATGAAAGCGCTTCACAGTACAGCACTCTGAGACAGTGCACTAACTTACACTGACCATAACTGCTATTCAGATTTAGGAAAGCAAGTTCTGAAAGAATGAAGTACGACAGTGATTTATTCAGATCAACGTTAGCTGTGCCTGAGGTGCAGGTACGTTTCAAATGAATATAAAAACATGACAACGCTACACCTGATGCAGAAGAGGACATTACTTAACAAATCATATATTACAGGGTTCATATAACATTTTCCTGGCTGTAGGAGTTTGATGTAGTATGTAAAAGCAAATGTACTGTTCACTCCCCAATTTTTACAAGCAACTTAAAATCTATTAAAATTACATGCAGTTATACAGATTAATTCATTGTTTTTTGATGTCATGAAAAACAAAGTGACTCTGCCAACAGCGCTTAGGATTTAAGCCTACAGCAGATTATCTCCACTCGTTTAGTCTACAGCAGTTTGGTTCCGCCTATTCCATCTATAGCAGTTTCCCTCCACCCATTCAGTCTACAGCACTTTAGCCCCACCCTTTTAATATACAGTAGTTTGACTCCACCTATTCCATCTACAACAATTTAGATCCACTCCCTAATACAGTCCAAAACTATTTTTAAACAACGCCCAGTAAAGGGCAGCCAATTAGAACATAGCTAATTTACATATCATACTTAAAAATACAGTAATAAAAATGCCTTGTTAGTTACATAAATATCACATATTTTATTTTTGAGTTTGAGTAAATTACTATTGAAACAGTATCAACATTCAAACAAAAAGGCTTGAAATGCTTCATACTCTATGTAATGAATATAAAATATATGACAGTTTAACTTTTTGATTTAAATTCTGAGCACTTTAGCTATTTTTGAGATGCATTAGAGTATTTAACGTGCTCTGTGTTTTGTGGTCTCAGTTGCTTGTAGTACATTATTGCACATCAGAAAGGCACTATGGGATCTCACCAGACTCAATGACCTGCTGGATGAGTATTTCCTCCACCGTCCCACAGCCTGTAGGAAGTTCTCCAGCAGTCAGAGTGACAGCCCGCTGGACAGAGGCGGATACAGACTGCACACCTTAACGTCCAGAAACAATGTTCAGCACAATAACAATAAAACATCTCAACATCTTTACCTACCAAAACTTCAGATAATATTTCTCATTATGAGATTGTATATAAACTTGTTTTGTGGATGTTTTTACTCATTTATAATCATTTCAAATTAAATTGCATGACTTTCACTAGCTGATCATTTGACTTGTTTCAGGAAACATACAGGAGGAACGTTAATTTGTCTATCAGTCCAATAAGTTCATATGTCATTAAAAAGACAATTTAAGTCAGAATGAGAATACATAGGCTGAATAAGAATTAATGCTCTTATTCACATAATACACTTCCATAAGGAGAAATGTTCATATATTTTTATGATTTATCTCTACAAAGATCAGAATAGACTAGAACTCAGTAGTTACCTAAATAGTTTCTTCAAAAATATATCACCAAAATATCTCTCAATCTGCTCAAACCACATCCAGATCATAAAAAACAGTCTCACAGACTACTCGATGTGGTTTAAGATACCATATGACTTACTGTGACATTTCAAAGATAATACTTGTGTAGCTGAATGATGCATCTGCCATCTTAGACAACTAACTCAGTGCAGGAAGTGCTTATTTAAAATTAGTGTTACTGATGATGATGACCTGCACAAATATGCTGAAATTCAAGATATTTAAATAGAGTGCCTGCATTTACAATGGGGGAAATTTAGAAAGAACTGGACTATTAAGGTGACTACTGATTTCTAGTAACTGTTAGAAATGTTAGCATTGGAGCTCCATTTCTAAACTAAAGAAGTTAAACTTGGGCTCCAAACATGATTGATTGACTTGATCTGAGGTAAGTGTGAAATTACTTAAATATAATTTCTGGGAGAAATATTCCTTTAAACTGGTAGGCTGAGATAAAACAACACACAGAACTGCAATTAAACAAACTAGAACTGAAAAAACTTTACCATTGCTCACTGAGACCTGAGAGAGAGATGTGCTGTCTGTCTTCTTCACAGACTTTCCTTTGCCTCCTAGAAGCAATCGTTTTCAGATACATCCATAATGTATTGCTCACATCATGTTGTTTAAACAAATTAAAAACATACAGAACAAAAACTTTTTTAAACCTTATACACTGAGTTTCCTGTGCATCGTTACTCAGGTAATTTCAAACTTTGATGTCTGTATGTGTACTCTACTGCCTGGAATGCATAGATAATCATTCAGAGGACAAAATACATGTACAGTGGAACCTTGGCCTACAAGTGAATCAACTTACGAATTTTCCAAGATACGAACTGTCACTCTGTAGGTGTTTTGTTTTATGATGCGTTCAGTTCACTTGGTTATCTTTATTATGTATTATTGTTATACATTATTTGTTATTTATAAAGTACGTTTTTCATTGATAAATACATAACAAAAAATTGGTGTGGTTTTTGGGGGGCTGGAACATATTAATAGAATTTCAGTTCATTTTAATGTTGAAATTTAATTTGATATACAAGTAAATTGAGTTACGAGCTCCGTCACAGAATGAATTAAATACACAAGTCAAGGTTCCACAGTAACTGATTATATACATTAAGAATTTTTATTTTATTTAAAACATTAAAATAAATATTATATATTATTATTTGTTTAGTAATAAATGATGTAAGGTAATTTAGCATTTTTTTATTACATTGATAACATAGAGGTCTTAAATACTCAACTATGTAAACTTGGCTCAATGTGCAAAAATGTGTTTTCTGTAAATGATTAACTTATTTACTTAGAAAATCAATACAATATTCATTTTGAGGTTATTTTATTTAACAATTCTACACAGTTGTATGAATTATTCATGCAGTGTGATGCTAATTATTGGGCTTTAAACTTCCATTATTTGTGAGTTATATTTGCCTCATAAGGTAGCTGTGAGAACTAAAGAAGGAAACTTCAGACACTTAGCACGTCTTGGCTGATTTGCAAAAAGCTGTTTAAATTAGTTTACATTTTTCACCTGAGCTAGGCTGCAGTGCTCTCTTGGAGTATTGGTGAGGCCGATGGGCCAGCAGCTTCTCCCCAAAGCCCCTCTTCCGAACAGGTTGAGTGTGAATCTGCAGCTCCAATTTGGGACTCCTAGCAGTCTTATTTCCCAGTCTCAGTCCTGTCCAGAACAGTCAGTACAGAGTTAATCTCACAGAGGAGACACCTTTTCCTTCCAAAGAAAAGCTACACCAACACTGCCATGTCTGATACACTTGTACCAGCACCGCACATTACCATCATACTACCATGTCTATAAGAATTGACCATCACCCAAATAACATCTGCAACAGTGGTACTGTGGTCAGAAACTAATGAATACAGAGGACTGATAAACTGTACAGCAACAGATGGACTACAGTGTGTAATTGTGCACCTGTATAGTTCTGTGTGATTTACATATAATCTGCATAAAAGGTATAATTGCTTTGACAGAGTTTGTCTCTCTTTCTTTCTCTCTTTTACATTTTAAATTTGACTAATGGTCATCTTTTCACATTTTGAGTTTCTCAAAAAGGTTTAAACTTTGTTTGTCATGCCGGGGTAAACAATTACCTAACAGGATGTACAAGGTAAGCATTTCCAATAAAATGGCCATGAAATGAACACATAAGCAAGCATTACATATGAAAGTCCTCGTATGTACCTTTGGGTAAATTACTAAACAGGTTCTGCAATTTGGGATAACTCTCCTGATTGTACTCTTTGGAGAGATTGTTCCAGAAAGCCTGGAGAACAGAAGCTTCCTGCTCCAGAAGCCATGTTAAGAGAGAATACACAGCCTTATGGATCCCATCCTTCTTCATCCTCTCCAGAGTCTCCTATAGAGCACATGGACCACAACGGAGACACTACATGATTAATCTATGATGGACAAAATAAAGTATATGTGACATTTATAAAAATGTAATGAGCCATGCAATATCATATAGGGGTGCTCAAATTAATTAATTTTAATGTTATCATCAATGATATTGCATATAATCATAACTGACCTTCCCTGCAGTAATACTTACTAACATGTTAAATCCCTGTATGTGGAACATATTTGAATTCATGGGTGATTGAATTTGCAACATATGTTTGTAATAAACATTTTAAAAAATCATTGAAAAAATCTGAAAACATAAGTTTATTTTAGGAACAGATTTTAGTTGATTTTAAGTCCAAAACACATAGACCTGCACACTCATTTTTATGTCCTACTAAAGGGCACCCTATTGGGACTAAAAATCTAATGTTCAGCAATAAATTGTAAGCATGTATTACAAACCATTAAACATTTCCTATCGTAGAGCTCTTTTACAAAAAACTTTTTTTTTTGTAACAAAAACCTCTAAGATGTGGACAAGCAATGATGGAAAAACCTAAAAAAAAATACATTGCACTGTTAAAGGGTCAAACATTGTTTTTGTTAATTGGTTCACTACTATGAACTGCAATACTGTCTTCATTCTCACCCCAAGAAGCTGGTCAGAGATGATGTCGTGGTCAGCCAGCCCATAAAGCAGAGGGAAAGCATCGTGAACTGCCATGGCGATTTCAGTTCTACAGGCTTTCAGCTGGGAGCGTAGATCTGACTCTCCAAAAGCTTCCACTCGGGACATGCTGGACTAGAATGTAGAGAAAAGATCAGCATCAGATCCTGATCCTGATACCGATGATCATTAATTACTGAGCAAAAAACACAAAAACAAACATGTTCTTCAAGACAAAACAGAAATTTCATTCTGCTAAAAATTTCAGCAATAACTTCCACTCACTCTCCATGTTATGAAATATTCCAAAAAGTAGAATATTGTGAAAATGTGTGTGTTCATAATTTTATTCAAAAAGGTGAACTGTCATAAATCTTATATTAATTACACATAAAGTGACATCTCTCAAGTCCTTTTGTTTTAACTCTGATACTGTTTTACAGATTTCTGATTATCTTGAGCTGTAAGTCATACAGATCAACAGTAAAACCAAATGACATAAAATGTCACTTTATGTGTAATGAATATAAAATATGACTGTTTAGCTTTTTGAAATAAATTATGAACAACAGTGAATGTTTCCACACTATTGTAATTCACTTCATTCATCACTGGTCAGTTTGTGATCACAGAACCACTTTTGTCCTCATAATATTTGGGGTGATGGATCCTTCTTGGCACAGTAGCGACACTGACATGGCAGTATAATGGTAGTGTGTGAGGTCCTGGAGGTTCTGGATTTTTTACACACATCAGTGTCTCTACTGGACTGGGAGTGAATCATCACCAAAAAACATCCAGTGAAGAGCAGATATTTGGTCAGAAATTGCCCCTTAATGAAAGGCTAGAGGAAAGCTAACACAAACAACAGATCTACAGATGAAATACAACCTGTGTACACCATCAAGGTGGATCTACAAGAGAAGTGTCCAGAGACAAATGTGCTGCTGAGGAGAAAGTGTACTTACTGTATCTCCTGGTGATAAGATGTGATGAGTGCCTCACTCTTCACTTTCCTTTTTATTTGCATTGATCCACTTAGTCCACCTGTCTGTGTGTAACTGGGTGGTATCTCTGGTGTTCTTTGGCCTTTATGGTCTTCAGGGAAATGCTCTTGATGGGTCTGTTTGGGACAATGCAGCTGGAATGCTTAGACTTAAATCCTGTGGGAAATGTTAACACTGTTGGCGGGTCAAAGTCACTCAATTAGAGGATTCACAGGGAATATTTTATGGGTACAGTTTTGGAAAGTCCACAGTTGGCCAAGATTTTGTCACTCATTCTCTCTTTCTTACACACCTGCCTCTCTAAAAGCCTAACTGAAGTGTTCAAGGCAGGGGAACCCCAGTCTGAGTGAACACTTTGGTCCAATGTACAATGCTGTATCTGATGCAAGTATCACATTTTTATACTTGTATCATCACCATTGATGGATAAAAAACTGTTTCAATAAATATAAATACAATGAATAACTTAAATAAAGAGATAAATATTTGGTCAGTTCATCCACTGCTGAGGGTTACAGTACCAGTCCAAAGTTCTCATTCAATGTTTTTATTTTTTCCTACATTGTAAATTAATACTGACATCATCCAGGCTGTGAAGAAACACATAAGGAATCATGTAGTAAACTTAAAAGTGTTAAACAAACCAAAATATGTTTTAGATTTTAGATTATTCAGAGTAGGCACACAAGTGATGTCTCAAACACATCAAGGGTGCTTTCACACCTGAAAGTCTGGACCATGGTCCGAACCAAGGTTTGTATGTTTGTTACTTTGTATATATTTGGTCCGGTTAGGTTTGTGTTCACACTGCATTTTATGATTCAACCAAAGACTTTCATTATGACACACCCACGTGCTGTCATCACTTACGTGATGTGTGTCTTCTTACACTCAACACTGATTGGTTTGTAGAAGAATGTGCATCTGACGCGTTTAAATACTTAAGTTGTATATATCGCTGCTGCAGTTTCTTTAGTTAAGTTTGCTCTGTCATCCTCTCAGAAAATAAGCTGCACATTTCAGTATTTTTGTGCGTTTTTAAGTTGACTTTTCACATGTCCATCTGACCAAAATTATATTAAACATGTCGTCTCCTCCTCGCTATTGTATTGTATTTGGTCTGAACCTTCTAAAAAAGTGCACACAAACCGGACCATGGTTCAGTAGGTCCGGACAGAGACCACCTCTTTTGGTTAGACCAAAGTTTGCTCCTTTGGTCCGGTCTGTGGTTTGTGGCCACTTTCACACCTGCTATTTCGGTGCGGACCAAACTGAAAAGTCCGAAAGTCCAGACCAAACAAAGTAGGTGTGAAGGCACCCTAAGAGGGCAAGAAATGCAAGTCATTAACTTGAAAAGGCACAGCTGTTAACTGAACATGCCAAGAAAGCTGTCATCTAAGCAAGAAGTGTCTACTTTGAAGAATGTGAAATATAAAACATATTCTGGTTTGTTTAACAGTTTTGTTAAAAAAATTATTTTGTGTGTATGTCTTCATAGTTTGGATGACTTTTGTATTAATCTACAATGCAGACCATTTTTAAACAATGAAAAAAACTCTGAATGTCCAGAAGGTATGTCCAAACTTTTGACTGGTACTGTAAATACGTTATAACACAAAATAATACCGTCTACTACCATCAAAGTAGTGTCCAAACAAACATGGCAAATTTTAATTGGTACATTTTTACAACCAATTGTACAGAACAATGTAATTTTGGACACAGCTATGATGGTAGTACGGTGGATTCTTTGTAAAGAATTTTTGTCAAGAATTCAATTTCACACAAGTTTTTGATTTACCCTCAGTGTAGTCAACCTACAGTCATGGCCGAAAGTGTTGGCACCCCTGAATGTTTTCCAGAAAATGAAATATTTCTCCCAGAAAATTATTGCAATTACACATGTTTTGTTATACACATGTTTATTTCCTTTGTGTGTATTGGAACAACACAAAAAACAGAGGGAAAAAAAGGCAAATTTGACATAATTTCACACAAAACTCCAAAAATGGGCTGGACAAAATTATTGGCACCCTCAACTTAATATTTGGTTGCACACCCTTTGGAAAAAATAACTGAAATCAATCGCTTCCTATAACCATCAACAAGCTTCTTACACCTCTCAACTGGAATTTTGGACCACTCTTCTTTTGCAAACTGCTCCAAGTCTCTCATATTTGAAGGGTGTCTTCTCCCAACAGCAATTTTAAGATCTCTCCACAGGTGTTCAATGGGATTTAGATCCGGACTTTAGAACTCTCCAGAGCTTTGTTTCCATCCATTTCTGGGTGCTTTTTGAAGTATGTTTGGGATCATTGTCCTGCTGGAAGTCCCATGACCTAGGACGCAAACCCAGCTTTCTGACACTGGGCCCTACATTGCGACCCAAAATCCTTTGGTAATCGTCAGATTTCATGATGCCTTGCACACAGTCAAGGCACCCAGTTCCAGAGGCAGCAAAACAACCCCAAAACATCTTTGAACCTCCACCATATTTGACTGTAGGTACTGTGTTCTTTTCTTTGTAGGCCTCATTCCATTTTCGGTAAACATTAGAATGATGTAGAAGCTCTTGGTCTCATCTGTCCACAAGATGTTTTCCCAGAAGGATTTTGGCTTACTTACATACATTTTGGCAAACTGCAGTCTAGCTTTTTTATGTCTCTGTGTCAGCAGTGGGGTCCTCCTGGGTCTCCTGCCATAGCATTTCATTTCATTCAAATGTTGACGGATAGTTCGAGCTGACACTGATGCACCCTGCGCCTGCAGGACAGCTTGAATTCCTTTGGAATTTGATTGGGGCTGCTTATCCACCATCCGGACTATCCTGCGTAGCAACCTTTTATCAATTTTTCTCCTCCGTCCGCATCCAGGGCGATTAGCTACAGTTCCATGGGTTGTAAACTTCTTGATTATGTTGCGCACCGTGGACAAAAAAACATCAAGATCTCTGGAGATGGATTTGTAACCTTGAGATTGTTGATATTTTTCCACAATTTTGCTTCTCAAGTCCTCAGACAGTTCTCTTCTCCTCTGGCCCATTTTTGGAGTTTTGTGTGAAATTATGTCAAATTTGCCTTTTATTCCTGTTTTTTGTGTTGTTCCAATACACACAAAGGCAATAAACATGAGTATAACAAAACATGTGTAATTGCAATAATTTTCTGGGAGAAATACTTCATTTTTTGGAAAAAATTCAGGGGTGCCAACACTTTTGGCCATGACTGTATGTTTGAAATGTGTTTTACTCACAAACTACTATTTTAAGAAATGCTAATACTAGAATCAGAATCTTTATTGGCAAAGGCACAGATAATATATTTATTTTTGGATCTTTGATTTTCACAGATAACAGTATATCAGTGTCAGTCACCACAAAATCAAGTATAATAGAGATTACTGAACAACTCACACACTTTGAGGCAATTATGGGATGATTTAGGCCTGCAGCTAGCACCATGCTAATTGCTAATCAGCTTTCATTTTTTTCTTAGCTAGCATTGTAGATCCAATACAAAAGACACAAGTATTGCTTTTAGAGGCTTGTTTGCACATTAACTGCATATACATTTTCATTTCCCTATGTATTAGACATGTTAGCCTGGTAGCTCCTTTGTAAAACCAAGCAACTAAACTTGTCTTGGTTGATCAACTCTGCTTAATGTGTAATTTATTCATTTTTTATTTGCCAAAGTATTTTTTTTATATCAGAACATCTTGCACATATGTGAAATATAAAAAGCTAAGTGCAATAAAGAAAGCACACCAGTGAGCCATGAGCGGGTGTGGTATTAACACATAGAGTTTATTGATCTTTTCAGACAGATGTCATGCTCATAAATGCCCATACAGAATGAATAAAGAGCCAACTGCACTGCTCTGCTCAAGCCCATGGCCACAATCCCAGCATGCCCTGCGACAGCGCAGGGCTTCACAATCACACTCAGCATCGCCTCACGCTTGACCTGCTACACCTCTCAACTTCGATGATGGACAGAGTGAATACAGGATTTTATTAAAGGAATTATTTCATCACATGAACAGCACAAATCCATCAAGTGCAGGGGGTCACTTCAGTGCATGTCAGAAATGACCACCACTCATCACATACCTGTTCTCAGTTATAGCCATACAATGAGAGCTTTGCATTTTGGTGTTAGAATAACAGAAGGCACACTAGTGTCACAAAAGTGAAAGGTAATAAAGTAAACAGTTGGACAGTACAGGATAAATATGAGATGAATTATTGTGACATGTCTAAGACCTATTACTCCAGTGGCTTCTTTAAGAAATACTTCACTTAGAAAGCATATTTACATAGTTTTCTATCACAGTTGTAGTCTGTCAGCCAAGACATGTTTAGAGTTCAAATTGTGCTTTCCAATTTCGGTATCCATATTTCAAGCCCTTTTTGTAGTTTATGTTGAAACTGTTTGAATAGTAAGTTACTCAAACTCCAAACTAAATATTCTAATAACTTGAGTTTGTGGATTTTTGATTTTCATCAGCTATGTCATACTTATCAACACAAAAACAAAAAAATGTTTGAAATAATAACTTCTTGATATTCTAACTTAACAGTAAGTAAATAAATGCTTTTGGAATAAGGTCAAATTAAAGTGTCTACAAAGCTAGGCTTTGTTTATTTCTTTTCTGAAATTATTTTCTTCATAATTTCCACTACGTACACAGATGTAAGCATTTCCATTAACTTAAGGTTAACAAAAACAAAAGGTTAATGTCAATTTTTTTAAAACTGTTAGGTAGCTAGCGGTTTAGACAGGTTGTTAAAAGCCTAGTGGAGCATGAAATTATGAAATAAAATACAGTAAATAAATACTACAAATTATCTGCAATTACAAACTACAGTATGGTTTCACATCCAGACAACAGACCAGACTGTACAGTTCTCTTCACAAAGTCTGAATGTGCTGAACCAAATACTTCCCTGGTATGAGAAGAGTTCCAATAATCCCTACTGTTTACATGAAAAATGAGGTTTAAGTCAAGTTGCAAATTAACCTCACAGCTCCAGTTCTGAGGTAAAAACGCAAAATTTGGACTCCAAACGTGTCTTGACTGATCAGCTACATCTGTAGAAAACTGTATGAATGTGATCTCAGTGAACCATGTCTTTAAACATTAGCTTCTGTGATATTAATAATTACTAAAGATTTAAGGTTTTCAGTGATTATATCCCATTGTATTAATTCCTGATGACCATCAAAGTGATGGACATTTTTTCCCCCTACTCTTTCTATATTATATCTAATAGGAGAATTACTGGCACAAGAAATGAAATGACCAAACCTTAACATCTTTACAAGGGCTAAAAACAGCCTAAATTAATTTATAAGCATCTATACACAGTGGTGTCAGTGCAGTCACGTAAACAAAAAGAAAAAATATACATATCTCAAATAAGACATTATTATGAAGTATTAAAGATACTACTACTATTGTGATAAGTAAACAGTTCACATTCCTTTAACATATTGGTGCAATGACCTGAATCTTAGAGAGTGGACTTTAACCACGTTTCTGTACATTCCTCCCCCAGCTTTGCTCTGCTTTAGTACTTCCTGTCTGGAACTGAGGACTTGTGTCCACACAGGAGAAAAAGGACGGTGTTCATTCATGTGGGGAACAACAATCATTTTGCATTTATATTCTACTCACATGTATCCAAAATGTGCTTAAAGGATGAAGAAGTGTATTATGCTAAATACAAATAAAAATTCATCAAATTTCACCATGCAGACAATGACATGTTTCCTTCATTCAAGACATTGGAACAAAGTGCATGTATAGAGGGTATGTACATGACATCACCTTTGGTGAGGGGCAGTGTTAGCTAAAGTTAAATTGGGAAAGAGCTGTTGTATGACTGACTACAAATTCAGAAATAATTCAGAGACAACTTCATATGCACTGACAAAAACTAAAGAAAAGAGAAGCTGTCTTATCTCCAGATATCTAAGGTTTCACTGGAGCTTCATTCACACTCCGGCAGTCGTTTACCTGAACAAACACAGCTAGAATGTTGTTGAGTGGCAGCATTAGATACCAACAAACTAGGCCTCGCTAATTTAGGGTTCTTGTGTATTTACCTAGCATTGAAAATAGTTACATACAAATATCTGAAAATCTGATTCATGACCATACACTAATCACAAAAATTTATTTCAGGATGAACCTAAAATGCATTCTGATCTTTACAGGTGAACTTCTCTAAAGCTTTGAATGCAAATGTCCAAGTGTTTCAGTACTTTTTGCACAACTTGCTGTTCTCTAACAAGGAGCTTAATGGCAAAATTCACAGCAGCACAGAATTGGTATTTAAACTCCTCCTCATCATGCTGTTCACATTTTGACATCATGACACCGAGATGACACCTAACAACTGATCAACAGTACCTCACCATTGTAAGGCTTCAAACAGGATGTTCTCAGACAGAAGTGACCACTGAGCACAGAGTGTCATCAGCAGGTTGGAACAGAGATACAGAGAGACTGGAAGAGTCACAGAAAGGCATAGAAGTGGACGTCCTTTGGCCACATCCCACACTGATGACCGCTTTATTGTGAACAGTGCCCTGTGGAACAGGATGATGAATGCCGCACAACTCCAGGCACATTTAAGGGAGGTGAATGTCAGGCCATGTCAGGCCATGTGAAACTGTTTACATCAGCTAGTCTGTGTGCTAAATAACCTGCAAGAGTACCTGACCACACCACCAGCACAGGGATCATCATCTTGCATGGGCTTGGGAGCATTTATGCTGTATGAGGGACCAGTGGGCCTCAGTGCTGTTCACTGATGAAAGTCAATTCATGCTGAGCAGAAATGATGGCCATTAATGATGTTGGAGATGTGAAGGAGACGCTATGCATCAGCCACTGTTGGCACCAGATGGGCCTTTGGTGGTGGTGGTATTAGTGTGTCTAGTCAGTACAGAACTGCCCTAAACTTTGTGAATGGTACAGTGACAAGCCCATACTTCCTGAACAACATCAGTAATCCAGTCATTGTGCCACTGCATGAACAACACAGGCCTAATTTCATCTTCATGGATGCAAATGCTTCATCAAGGTCACATCATCAGGGAACGGCTGCTGGAGAATGGGGTACCTCAAATAGAGTGGCCTGCACTTTCTCCAGACCTGAATCCCATAAGAAACCTAAGGGATCAGCTGAGTTGCAGTGTAGAGGCTTGTAACTCTCTACTAGGGCTGCCATGATTAGTCGACTAGTCACGATTATGTCGACTATTAAAATAGTTGACGACTAATTTAATAGTCGATGCGTTGTTTGTTTGTTTTGTTTTTTTTACTTTCTTTTTCTCTCCAAACTGCTGCATTTTTCTCACATTCCACTGCTGCGCCTGCCTTTCTGTCCTTGACGCACATGCGCAGTAGTGGTAACCGGGGTATGCCGTAGATGACTTCACAGGACGTTATACAAACAGGCTCATCATGGCTAGCCAGCAACGGAGCTCAAAAGTGTGGGATCATTTTAAGAAAATGAAAGAGAAACGTGTGCAATGCAATATCTGCAATCAGAACTTGCCTTCCACGGCAGCACAACTGTGGTGCACGAACACCTGAAAAGGAAGCCTGTTGTGGCTGATTGTGACAATGATGAAGAGGGACCATTATCTCGGTAAGCGAAATTGCTAGTTAGCTGCTAAAATTAGCGTAAACAGAGAGTTAACTTGCTGCTTACTCATATTTATAGCTGTAAAGGTTAACATTAGCGATGACGATTTGATTCATTAGCCTTAGCACACATTCATGTGTTTTCTGTAACGTTATTACAGTCATGTGTTTGAATAGCAATGCTAATGTTTTCTAACATTACGTTTCAGTGCTACGTTTACACTTTATGCTAAACAGTTAAATAATTGTTGCAACAAGCTGCATATTTCATTAAAGGTTTAATGAACTATGATCTTAATTGTTCTTATTTTTAGTTAGCATATATCTGAAATCTAATGACGGTTATATAATAGTAGCTGCATTCTAGTGCGATTAGCTGTATGTTTTATATTCAATTAATGTATGATCCGATTAGTCGACTAATTGTAAAAAATAATCGGTGATTAGTCGACTATAAAAATTATCGTTTGTGGCAGCCCTACTCTCTACCCCTGAATCTCATTTACCTGAGGGCCACCCTTCAAGAAGAGTGGGATGCCATGCCTCAGAAGACAAAAGGTGACTTGTCAAGCTGTAATTGATGCTCAAATTTCACCCGAAAGCCAAATATCCCTAACTTTTTGTGATGAGTTTATGTCGATGCCACTGGACAATTGATTCTTTGGTCATTTGGATGGATCACTGTCAAGTTCAACTGCATTTAATTTAAGTAGATAATACACACAGCCATTCCAGAGAACGTTTCACCACTCAGCAGAAAAGTGATGCCAATGCATACCCTCTACTTGAAGTTAAAAACAAATCAAGTGCAGAAACAATAACGGAGAACAAAATCAAACACATCATCTTCTATTTGTCAGACAAAACAGTTCAAATTTGAGTGAAACCTCAAATTATTCCTCTTCATATCAGCCCTGATGTCACATTTTTAAAATAAACATAATAGTAACCCGCTGTACATATTGATGCAATGTCAAGTGGTTTAAAAATATGTTCAAATTTGCAAATAAAAACAACAAAGACCTCTGCGTATCTGCCTGCTGGGTAAGGCAAAAGCAAAATGCCCAGAATTAAATGAAAATCAAGCCACTACTAGGTGGGTGAGAACAAAAACTAAACGAGTGAAGCCCTTATCATATTGGAAAGTTATTCATACAGGTCTTTTTAGATGGATGATCATGTCAATATAAATACTATATACAATACAGTACAGCATGGCAGAGTTCAAAGAGTGTCAATGGAGCTAGTGAAGAAACATCTCTCTTTGTACCTTAACAGTGGACTGAGTGTACACAGTATACAGTGTACAGTACACATTAGACTCAATTTAATGGTCAAAAGCATGCAGAGCTGATTGGTGGGTGGGGGCAGTGATGTGACCAGTCATGTGATCGTATCATTAAAATCACTTAAATCCACAACAAGGTGCAAAAGTTTTGATAAATATTCTGATATCCACTGAAAAGATAATGCTTCAGATTTTTGACTCACAATTTCCACAGGAATGAAATATAAAATCACAATTATTATCAAACCTAAGTAAACTGAAAGGCATAACTGTGTAGTAAGGATAGGATGTACACACATATGTGAATCAATTAAATTCAGTGCAGTGCACTATTTTCCCCAGTGTGAAACACTGCCTTAACTTTATCGGGACAGGTTCACAAAGCCTACACTGGTCATTTCTGCCTTTTCTTTAATGCCAAGGCCATGTTTTAATGACTAAAAATGTGCAGAGAACCAGACAACATAACTGAA
Organism: Crenuchus spilurus; assembly: GCA_036984385.1. Classification (NCBI taxonomy): domain Eukaryota; kingdom Metazoa; phylum Chordata; class Actinopteri; order Characiformes; family Crenuchidae; genus Crenuchus; species Crenuchus spilurus. Next base: position 15,601 of record BRDA01035104.1, on the reverse strand, counting down.
TCCATAACAGGGCTGACATGCATGAAGCATAAAGAAAAATGACGACCCTATACACTGCTGCTACTGCCTATTCCATACTCTCCTTATATCTGTGAAGGCATCATCTAGCACCTCACATCATGTACAAAAATACAAAACAGAACAGAACACAAAATTTCTAAATATGTATTATTTTGTTATGCGTGTCATTTCATTCCCTAAATAAGTTCAACAGCCTGTCTGTACTTTGTATTTTAAGTTATTTTTAGACCTCAATGATAATGTGGATGAATTTTACATCTGAGATTTTTAAGAACTTTTGGCCCACTCACTCAAATGTAAAAAAAGCTTATGTCCAATCATGTTCAACTGGATGCTGACCCATGGGAAGCAACAGAACAAGCAGGTTGTGTAAATGGAGGTGTCCATGTGGGGGCGCTATACTAACAGGAGCAGCTGCTCTCAGTGGCTGGAGGCTCCTGCGGTTTGTCCAGCTTGATGTCAATCACTGAGAGGTTCACCATCAAGGAAATCTACAGGCTGATTTACTAAACAAACTACTTAATAAAATCAGTAAATAAGCTGCTTTAATACTCCATGTGCTGTAGTAAATAATCAATATTTTTTAATAAGTACTCTGCTTTAGCAAATATTCTATATGCGTTAATAAATATTCAACTGTAGTTAGTATTCAACTAAATATTCATACAGTAGTTTAGCAAATATACATTTACATTTACTATTTTAGTAACTGCTCTAAATATTAGTAAATTCTCTGTATGCTGCAATAATTACTATGCTTTAGTAAATATTCTATAAATGTGAGTAAATGCTCTGCTTTAGTAAATATTCTTTATGCTTTAAAACTCTATACACTGTGTTTGTACATTACAAGCTTTACTTTTCAATTATTAGAAAAATATATTTATCATAACGCAGGTATGTACCCTAATTTATGCATCATTACATTAACTGATCATAAAAAGTAATACACACACTGCCCACTTTCCACTTCTGTTCAGAAGTTTGTCATCTATCTTCAAATGGTCAGCTTCCAATAATATTTCAATAGAAAGCTGTTAGATTTTGCAGTCTTTCATTACAAAGAACTTGTGAAGAATGAGTTGCTATATCACTGCTCACCTCTGGGGTTTTAAAATATGTAACACTAAAGTTTCATCCATCCATCCATCCATCCATCCATCACACCCGCTTTATCCCTATCAGGTTCGCGGTTAGTACCCTACCCCCACACAGGGTGCAGGGCAGGGAATTACACTATTCAACTAAGCCCAGGACAGGGTGCCAATACATCGCTGGATGCACACACGCGCATATACATCCACATACAAACGTATAGACAATTTAGAGTACCCAATCGACCTGACCTCCATGTTTTTGCACTGTAGGAGGAAACCGGAGTCCCCGGAGGAAACCCACGTAGACACGGGGAAAACATGGAAACTCCGCTCAGATGGGGACTTGAACCCAAGACCTCAGCGCTGAGAGGCGAACGTGTTAACCACTGAAGTTTCATAGATTTTATCAATTCTATTATCAGCTTTGTCAACAAATTATTATTAAATAGTAAGCCAATAATAAAAGGATACTACCCTCTTTGTTATTGTCGTCCAGACTCTCCATCCCAGGCAGAGCAGCAGCCACTCTCCGAAACAGCTGCAACAGAAAAGCCGAAAGAGTCTAAACCAAACTGAACTGGACCAATCACAGCAGGTTCTGCTTAATTCTTCAGCTAAATCAAATCTCAAATCTGCACGTTTGGTAGGGGGCAGGTATAATTGGATTGTGCTGCTTTGAGAATCAGAATTTTTAGGGTACGTTCAGGCTCACCTGTTTCACATTGCTGCCAGTTTTAGCACTAGTCTCGATGAACATCACATTCAGCTCCTTGGCCCTCTGCTCACCCTCCTCAATCGTGATTTGCCTGTTGGAATACATGATAATATGTATCAAATTAAATAAATATAATGAAGTAATAGTTTAATAAACAAATCATCGCAAGTGTAGCTGAACCACTAAGACATGTTCAGTGACTGACTTTGTTTCTGTAGTTTTACTCTAATAGCTAATGTAACTAACAAGCATCAGGCTAGACAACTTATATGAAGAGAAAACAAGAATAAACACAAAAAATCAAGAAAATTGGACATTATAAAATTCTGTAATAACCATGATTGACCTTTTCTCCTCCAAATCTGTTTTGTTTCCCACAAGCATAATGATCACATCACTCCCTCTCTCCGTCCTGACATCATCAATCCATTTAGAAGTCAGCTGAAAGGAGTTCACATCTGGAGACAACAAATTCAACATTTAGGCATAAAATCTGAGTGTTAAATAAGGCTGCACAATATATCACAAAAGTAACCTTTGCAATACTCATATCACAGGATGCAAATTAGGCTCAATCCAATCAGTGTGTTTTTGGTCAGAACACTGGCTAATCCTTAGTGATTAGCCAGTTTATTTATAATACCCTGCAAGAGCTGTCTGGGTTACACAATGCAGCATATAATCACAATATGTCAGATGTAGCTGATCAGCCAAGAAAAAAAATGTTGCTTCTTTAATTTAAAACTGAAGCTTTGAATCCAATGTTGTTAAAAACACTATAGCTCAATAGTCACCTAAAATGTGCAGATGTTTCTCTAAAAATACATCACCAGAACTTCTTTCAACCCATTCAAACCCAAACTATGACTACGTTTCACAGGCTAGTTAATGTGGGTTAGAACAGAGTATGATGGGCTGAGTGGCTCAGCAGGCCAAGACGCTGACATTATGGCCAGAGGATTGTGAGTTCGTATCCCAGTCATGCTGTTTGCCAACAGCCGGGGCCCACAGAGAGCAAAATTGGCTGTGCTCTCTCTGGGCAGGTAGATGGTGCTCTCTCTCTCTCACTTTAACATTGCAATGTCTGCTGTCTCAGGCATCCACTGATTGGTCCATTCGAAACTAAAGACCCTCCACTTTCCTCCAAGCGCATTGGTTCCCCAGGGACGGTGTATCAAGCGGTAGTTCGAAAAGAGGTGGTGGCTGTATCACACCAACGGAGGAGGCTTGTGCATGTCTTCACCCTCTTAGCATCAGGGACAGTGCAAAGTGAGAGGGACCCACTAATGGGTTGGGTTATTTGGCAAGTACCACATTGGAAAAGGGAGAAAATTGGTAAAAATGTATAAAAAACAAAACAAAACAAAAAAAAACAGTATGACTTACTATGAGCTTTACAAAAAAATAAAATCACTACAGTCAGACACTTCAGACAATAAGAGGGCTGGCAGAAGACTTCTTGGATCAGATTCCTCCATATTTATGCAGGTCATCATCACCAACACTAGATCAGCACTGTTGTCTAAGATGGTAAATGTAGCATACAGCTACACAAGTCTGTTATATTTTAAAGCTCTGTGTCCTAACCCATGGTGATTGGATGGAAATTAGTATTTAGTTATAGTGTTTGTTAGCAAGGCTAGCCTTGCAGCTCTAAATCTAAACAAAAGAAGCTCATTTGAACTGCAAACATGTCTTGGCTACTAAATCTGAGGTAAGTGGAAAAATTAGGAAAAAATAGGATTTTTGTGTGAACCATTGATTTCTATATTAAGGTCCATTCCTAAAGGCTGCTAAAGCTAAATGGTACAATGTCCTTAAGGGTGCATGTGTTTGAAACTCACTTGTGATGTCATACACAACCACAGCCACAGTGGAGTCCCGAATGTAGCTGGGGATGAGGCTCCTGAAACGTTCCTGTCCAGCAGTGTCCCATAGCTGTAACCTCACCTGCATTACAAATCAGCATTTACAGTTATACATTAAAAGAAATTGTGAAAAAGTCCATTTTGTTTACAATTTAATTTAAAATACTTTCATATTTTTTAATTAAATGTAAAGTGACATCTCACGCTGTTTTTAATTTCATGTTTATCAGGATGGCTTATAGCTCATGAATTAACTAGCCAATCAGTAATATCATGTCAGTAAACCATTTGTTAGTAGTTTTGGAGCTGTGAGCCAGTGCTTCGTCCTGAAATCTGCATCTCCATAATGTTTGTCAGTAAATGGAAGCATGAAGTGCTCCAAAATCCCTTGATAAAACACCGTGGGCCAAAACCAGCAGATGACGTGGTACCCCAAACCATCACAGACTGCAGAAACTTCACACTGGACTTCAGACACATTGGATTCTGTGCCTCTTCACTCTAGGACCTTGACTTCCAAATGAAATGTAAAGTCTATTTTCATCTGAGGAACCATTAAGGAAGGTTCTTTTTCTCCTTAACCTAAGCATGACACTTGTGATGTTGTCTTTGGTTCAGTAGTGGCTTCATATTAGAAATGTCGCAGTTGTAGTCCAGGAGACACACAGTATTTATACTGCCTGAATAGTAATTTACTGACAATGAAACATTCTAGTAATTTGAGATTCTGGGCTATTGTATTAATTATAAGCCAAAATAATCATCAGTAAAGCTTGAATTATGACAGTTTATCTTTCTGAATTAAATTACAAACAAAAATGAACTTTTTCATGATGTTCTGTCTTTTGTAATGTACAGTTTACATTCAACCTCACATTTATAGCAAAAAAAAACACACCAGACAAATTAATAAATCTCACTTATGTATCAAGATTTCTTACAGTTCGATCCTCCAGGTACATTGTTTTTGATAAAAAGTCGATCCCAATTGTTGCCTATAGAAAAAATAGCACAAGGGTTACATGTAAAATAAGCAGTCTGTTCCTTACACTCAAGAACCTTCAAGAAACTGCTGAGAACCACATGAAGTAAGTGATAACATACCTGATAAGTGTTGTCAAAGCTGTCATACATGAACCGTGTTATCAATGATGTTTTTCCAACTGAAACACAAAACAGAAGGAAACTTTAGATTAAAGTACATTTAGTATCTAAGGTGTGACACTACATGTCAACAGTGTCATTTTTAAACAATAGTCTATTAGTCTACAAATATTCTATGTATTGTATCCTCAAAAAGCACATTTATGTATGCAAATATCATGTTTTGCAAAATCATGTTTAATTCATTGTGAAGAGACAGACCAGAGAAAAGATTGACAGAAAAAAGCCAATATCTAATGAAACCTGTAGTATAGTATCTCTTTATGACAAATTCTATATAGCAATAGCTATGTTACAATAAAACTGCAATGATTACATTTACCACTTCACTTCCTGAGATGTTTATCCGCAGTGTTTTCATTTAACCATTACATCGCCATGTCTGCTTTGGCACCCAAAAGTGAAAATCAGAGGATATCTGTCAGAATTCTACCACAATGCTATAGCAGCTACATTCCTCACACCCAATAGAGCTGCTCTGTTCAGGCCTTACAGGTCAGGCCTGTTCCTCAAGCTCGCTTCAGGAGATCAGGACACACCAAGAGTCATAATACATGGAAAGAATACAAGTATCATAATCCGAAAGAAAAAAGTAAAATAAATAAATAAATAAATAATATATATGGATTCTATTGGAGGTTTAGCATAGACACCTCATGGCAGGGTGTGAGGAAACCAAAAATTGCTAATGCTTGACCAAAGCAGGACTTCAGGACCTTGGACAGCAACATTCAGATTTTTGACCCAACATTTGCAGTTAGACCCTACAATGACACTACTCATAGTTTTCACAGCAGTTTTATAACGCAAAGGTTCTTGAGGAACAGAATCAAATAGCAATCTAATAGCAATAATATTCCTCACTATACGTATGAAATACTAACAATATAAATGTACCATTCACTTTAATTAAATCAACATGGTTCTCAATGTCCAACTGTGTATTTTAATTCTTCACAGTAAAAACAAAAATTCTGGAGTCAGGACAGGGTAAATGGGGTCAATACAGCTTCATATACATTCAATACAATACAATCTGATACAGTTATGTTCTGTAATTAAAGGTAAAACCATTCAAGGTTACACCCCTTATCAGAAAAGGCACTGACCCAGTGATGGTCGGGTAGTCATTTTCCTGAGATTGTAAGTATTAATCAGTACGTTTCATGAAAAACAACGTTATTCCTCAGTTTGGCTTAGAAGTGAGGGATGAAAATGTTTAAACACTTGAGTATCCATGAGCCTTAAGAGGTTTATCAAGGCCAGAGTACAACAAAACACAAAACTAGTCATGTCTGCTGATGTCCTTAGAACTTTGACTAGTAAAAAGAACTAGAGTGAATGTTAAGAGGCTCTAGATACTAAAAATCTAGCACAGGTATGGCTTGTCTGGTCAGTGTACTCTGGCCTATAAGACATTGTTCTACTCAGCAGCAGGGAGTGCTCTCTCGCGCGCGCTCTCTCTCTCTCTCAAACACACACACACACACACACACACAAATGTTTGTTACTGTGAATTATGGGGACGTTCCATTCATCCTGGAGATTTATCCAAACTCCTACTAGACTGAACCTAACCCTTACCCTAACAACATGTTTTCACCTTGAAATGTTATGATAAACACCAGGATGTGGTCCCCACAGTGAAAAAGTTATCTAAAATGTGAATGTGTAAACAGGTTTTGGTCCCCACAACGTGGCATAAACCAGCACAAACGCGGCGTGATTACGTCTTCTCCAATACAGACAGCAGAGCTGCTCAAAGCTCAAGATCACCTTCATCACGACCATCCACTGTCACAGAAACCGACACTCAGTCTTCAGATCAGCTCTAATAACGCCTGGTCGACGCTGTCTTGCTTTTATTGCTGTACTAATGCTTTTACTTTGGCTCTATATGGCGAAGGCTGCCAAGTTGAAGGATCCCACAGACACAGCCTGCCTGGGTGTGTCTCCAGTAGACAACATGGGGAAATGCTCACAGGCTCTTTTCTGCACTGCTTTGGGTTTAAAGCAAAGACACATAAGAAGAGTCAGTCGCCACGCCTAGATTGAGCTAATCCTGGATATGGTTGCATTTTCAATATGTTTGTTATTACGAGCTTAATTCTCGGTATTTATATAATCACAGTATTGTTCATACAGTCCAGGGTCTGCTGTTCATTAAAGAGTAAACAGGACTAAAACAATACATCTCCAGCCTCTACCCTCGTCTTGTCTGTACCAGCACAGTGGGTGTGCTCAGCTATGCGATTTCATGACTAATCAGAAATGATGGAAATTATGAAACAGCCCATTTAACGCTGAAAGGCAAATGCAAAACCCTGTAAAAGACAGAGGTATAGACAAATAACACTACACTGTTGTTTTATTACGTGGGTAAAGTGAACGAGTTTCTTATTCGGGGCTAGTTCTAATTTTTCGTTCCACCTTAAATAGCACAGCTGTTACTACAGACAGCCTCGGGCGCATGAGCGTAACTGCTGTATTATTTAAGGTGGAACGGGAAAGTTGAACAGCTTCGTGTTCGGTGGAGCTCAGTCAGTGTGAGCCCAGCACTCACCGCTTTGCTCCCCTAAAAAAACAAGTTTGAATTTCCTTAAAGGGTTTCCAAAGTCGCTCCCCATGGACATTGTTGCTCTGATGGATGGATGGATGTGGTGCAGGTCCCACCAGGCTGGAGAAATCGTAGATAATACTTATAAAAAATCCCCAAACGTCCGGCTCTCCAGATCTATGGGTGTTGCAGCACTTTGCTTTTGCTTCAGCTGTGAAGTCTGGATGGGGTTTGGGTTGCCAGATCCCAAAAAATATATTCCAGACCGATGTTTGAGAGAACGCCGCCCTTCACAAGCTGAAACTCCCAAAATCTAATCAGACTTTTGAAGAAGCTGTAAAAGAGTACTAATGTACTACTTTTAAATGTTATTGTAATCGTACTTTGCCTTTTATTTTATTTTCTATGTTATACTTTTGAAGCATTTCGTATATTTTTTGCATAATAATAATAATAATAATAATAATAATAATAATAATAATAATAATAATAATAATAATTTATATCATTATATCATAAAAATTTTTTTAATAATTTATATCATTACTACTATTACTACTACTACTAATACTAATACTACTACAACTCATACTAATACTATTATTATTATTAATAATACATATCATAATGTAAGGAAATAAAGGAAATACATAATTGTATTTTTACATTTAAAACATAACATCCCCATTTTCTTCATATTTGCTCTAATCTATATTTTCATTTATATCATTTAATATTAGGAGGTCTACCGCCATCAGATGCTCTTTCTCTTCATCCGTTTACCATTTTACTAATTTTCAAATTACCCAATTTGTTGTGAAATAGCGAACCTGGCAACACGGTTGATGTCCCTTGCATTGCTCATGCGCGTCGGTGTCTCTCCGGCCTCCCCCTTTTTACGTCATGTTTACGGAAACGGAGCTCGGGCCGCACGCATCCGCCCACATAGAAGTGCTGCACATAGAAGTGCGAGTAAAACCGCACAGCCTGTTATTTATATTCTGTGCATCTTGCAGGCCATCTGGTCTTACATGCTTTTTGAATGCGTGCTCTATCTTTGTTTATAAAGCACATCTCGTATACAAATGCAATTCAAAGTATTTTGCATAGATTAAACTAAAGGTAAATCAACAGGGAAATGAGGCAAGGCAAATTTATTTATAGAGCATCTTTCATACACAGTGGCAATTCAGAGTGCTTTTATAGACATGAAAATAATAACAGCAGTACAGTTATCATTGCAGATAAAAGGAAATACATTTAAAATAAAAATGTGGAATTTAAAAAAGATAAATGAACATGTAGAGAAAAACAAGACCAATTGCACAAATATGCCAAAAATTATAGTTAATGTCATTTGTCGTCTGCACACACTGACAGAGTGATAAATAAACAGGATGATGGAAGGCAAGAAAATATTGACGTAGAAGGATAAGATACCACAGCTGATCTGTGAGCATGTTGAGATTACCAAAACAAAATTTGCACAGTCACCCCAAATGCAGGTTGACCTGATCAGCCAAAACATGGTTCAAATGTATGTGCTACAGTGTCACCAACCCTGCCCCTGGTGATATACCTTCATATACATTTTAGCTTGAGCTCAAATGAAATCCACCTCATCTAATTAATGCCTTATTTTGACGTTTATTTAGATGTACTCGATTTGGGTCGGAGATGAAACCCACAGGAAGGTAGAAGCCTTTTTTCTTCTTTTTATTGCACTGGAGCTAAGAGGTCTGCATCACCCAAAATCTCTAATTATATTAACCTCATAGCTTAAGTTCAAAACCCATGAAGGACTCAGATACCAAACATACCCAGGATGAACTAAATTTGGGGGCAAGGTGAACCATTCCTTTAATGTTGTTGTTATATAGAGAGCAGGTTAGGTTGATCACACAGAAGGACATGACAGAGGACATCAGAGCAACGCCTTGCTTTGGTCCCTCAGGCATCACCTCCAGCCTTTAACCAGCTTTCATCAGGCCACCTCTATTACTGGCACCCCCAGGGTCTTAATGCCCATATTTTCATAAGTATCCCCATCTCTAAGGGAAACGAAGCACACAAGGAGACAGAGAAATCTTACTCTGTTTACCATAAACAAAAATACTAATTTCAGAGTTATAAGGACATTAAGCAAATCTCAGATCAAATTCAGACAAGAGATTAAATATTTCAACCCAAACTCCTACTGTAGACATGGTGGTTGGTGACACTAAAGATATCTTTTTGGTTTCCACTGTACACGTCTATGATAAAAGTCTCAGTCAAGTAAATATTGAGCCCCATTAATTATGCTGACCCTAGAAGTGCCACCTTATATTTGCATCCACAAAACTGTTATCTGTTATCTAGGGAGGCTGTGCAAAGCAGCATTAGCCTGTGATTCTCACGCTGGGGAATAGTAATATGTTTTAAACTGGCCACAAAGGGGAAGCTGTAGACCACAAAATAGCATATAGAGTAATTGTGTCATTAGGGAAGAGGTCTGCTTGGAAGAAGATTGTGTTGCTCTTTTATGGCTCAGAAGACAGCAGAAAATTGCTTAGAATAAATTAGGGATGTAAGAAAATATCCATACACTTCATTATCACGTTGTTTTGTGATAGTGTATTGATTTCTCAAAAACAAAGTACTAATTTTTCATAGTTTACAAGTGGAGATTGGTGGCAGTGGTTCCTTTTGTGTTATTTACTCTCCTTCCACTGGATGGCAGTGTTGTAATTTGTCTTCAGTCACTGGACTCTTCACACCAGTGCACTGCTAACATAAGCATTAGCAAACCTAGCTGTTTTCCTAAAGTTATATTTTAAAACACAACATATTGCCTTCCAGTATCCCAACATATTGAACCATAACCCCAATATCAAGTATCATATTGCCAGATTATTGCCAATATACACGTCCCTAGAAAACAAGAGACCTTTCTCTTAGGATAAATACCTGAGCAGTAGGAGTCATAAGCTAAAGTCTTCTTTGTGTTGAAATGTCATTGTTATCTGGGAGAAACTACTGAGATGTAAATGAGATCTAGATTTTTAATGTGGGTGATTTTCTATAGTGACAGCCTAAAGTCCTACTGTAGAGACATTAAGAGCAAAGAAATAGAGGGAAAAGCAGAAGCTGGTAGAAGTAGAAGACAGTGTCACACTGCAACATAAATACTGTTTCCTCTATAAATGACAGGCAGAATGTGTCTCCTAAATATAAGAATTTATAATTGTAATAAAAGTATGCCTGCACAAAAATATGAACATGTATACTCACCACAAAGAACTCTTCAGTGACAACAAATACACACACTTCAAGTGAAGTTCAATATTAAAGTTCAAGCAAAACACATTTTTTATTTTATTAAACAAAAGCAAAGCATCAAAATGACCAAATTCTTGTAATGTGTGTTTTGGTGTTTTGGCCATTTTTGGTGTTACAAGCCATTCCTGTTATTCATTTTAGCAAGTCATAAACTGGGATTGGATTAATTCATCAGAGGGACATTTGTAATGAGCATTTTACACATCTCGTCAGTGATAAATTGGAAAGGCAATAAAATTACTGCAGAATGAGCCACTTTCTAACACACTGTATTTACACTGGATGATGCTCTCACAGTGGAGTGTTTTGGGTGACCTTGGAGACCAAATATCAAATGAAAAATTGATCAAAAATCTTATTTCCAGTATGAAGCGACATCTGAAAAATGAGAACCAATCCTTCAGCATCCGGGTAAGAGGTAGAAAAACACTGACATGTCTGATCCAGATGAAAATAAAATCACAGGTGTGCTCTTGTAAATTAATAAGCTATCCTAAGACCCCCATGTATATGTAGTAATGCCAGAAGAGGTCTACATACTTAACATTAAAGTGTGGACTAGTGATATAGTGATAGTTAAGAGCAATAGACGACAGTCTAGTGAGCCTTCTGTCCCAGCACAAACATACAGTTCATCTGTAGTTGTGAGCCTATTAGGAGCTTCTATGTAAATAACAAAACAGCCAAAACAAGCAGCATTAATGCTCAAAGTTAAACAGCTCGGCTTCTTTCTCCTTCCAGAATGCAAAACTACGATCGATGTACTTACAAATTTCATCGTTGTTGAAACATGAGAAGTCTGTGCTCCCAACTTCTCTGGGAACCCTATCATCTTGTGCAGCACTCTCACCTGCTATAACCTCAGAGACCTTCTGAGACTTCATGGATGGAGTGTTTCCTTTGGTCCCAAAGAACCGGGCCTTGATGTCCTCAAATCCATCTTGCCAGTCCCGTTTCCCAGCCTCAATGTCTCTCAGCACAACTCGATGAAAATCTCTCACTGTTTCCCAGGTGAAAGCCCCAACATGGTCAAAAACCTCAAAGCACAGCAGGTGCCTCATCTTCCGCTCTTCAGCAGGCAGGTCTTGCTCCAGGATGTGGAAGTATCCCAGCATGAAGAGGTCAAGAGTCAGACTGTCGTAAGGCACAGGTGCACCATCCACTCGTGGCAGGAATTGCTCAGGAGAATAGGTGACCCGTTTCCTTTGCAGATTTCGAATCTGGCGTGTGGGAACTCCTGAGATGATGGCTCTCCAGTTTCTAATCATCTTATCTATGGCCATTCTTTGTCTGTAGAGGTGATACAATGAGCCATTCTTTGACTGTGAAACTGGGGCTGCCACAGCGTGACTCTTAATGTAACTGTCCACTGATTTCTGTGAGTTCATTTCTTGCTTCATTTTGGCTCGCATTGAAATAGCATAGGCTGACTTTTTCCAGTGGCTTAAAAACAGAACGACGATTCTCTCCTTGCGTAAGATAGTGGTCTCCATTACCTTAACTGGTCCTTTTCCATTTGTGTGCCTGCACTTCAGGTTTTTGTCATTGATAACATTGATGTCTTGGGCAGCCCTCATTGGACCATTAGAATTAGACATGTTTTGTTGCTTTGTAGTGGATTTTGATGAATTGTTTAGCATCCCTGAGAATGGGTAGATGTTTTCAATCTGACTTTCAAAGTTGGACCTTAGATTTTGCACTGAAACACCTGACATCTGAATCTCCATTTCCACTTTTTCTCTCCTGCCCCTGACAGAGCTTTGTCTTTCTGGCTGGACAGAGAAGACTGAAGCTATTTCTTTGTTGGGGATCTTGCAGATACCGTCCACTGTTTCTCCATTTCTATCTGTGAGGTTGTTTAGAAGCAGACTCATGCTCTTCACAATCCCAGAGATACGGCTACACCAAAGAGGCAGGGACAGAGAATCCAGTGAATCTGGCTGTTCATGAGTATTGACAGTGATATTGACAATTGGAGCTGGGAGGATAGTTTGTAGCTCCTCAACCAGACGGGCTAACTCCAGTTCATATGCTTGGCACTTCTTCTTAAGTGATACAGTCTCAATCTGACCCTCCAGGTACACCAAGTCATCTTCTGTTAACAACTCACCAAAAGGACCCAAAATGGCATCATGAACTTTTGAGTACCTCCAGCCATCCATACATTTGTCACTGTTATCCTGGCAAGGATGAAAGAACCACAGAGAATGATTTCACTGACGGAATGAACAACAATAACAGGAACTGTATTCAAGATTGATGTTGTAAAAAGCCTAATTTGAACAGACAGCACCATACAGCTGTAACCAGGGACTCACAAATCATATTTACACAGTTTTCAGCATAAAGAAAAAGTAATAAAGTAATAATAATTAGTAATAAAATGTAGCAATAAAAGTAAAAAAATGGTAAAATAGTGCCATTTGAAATTGTGAAATGGGAATTTATACTGAATGTAAATATAATTCATTATCTGTGTTTCTTCTAGTCCAAATATTAAAACAAAATGGACTAAAATAGTTAATAAATTAATACAAAAATTTTATATTCATTACACATGAAGTGACATATTTTAAGCGTTTTTTTGTTTTAATGTTGATAATGTTAAAATAGCAATTTACTAAACTCTAAACGAAATATTCAGATAATTTGAGATTCTGGAAGCTAATTCTACAAGTCATCCTAATCAACATTAAAGCAAAAACATAAAAGCTTGAAATATGCCACTTTATGTCTAATGAATATAAAATATATCACAGTTTACCTTTTTTAATTGAATTGAACAGCATTTTTTTATGATATTCTAATTTTTGATGTGGCACTATATTTATGTGTAAAGAAATTACTTTCTTTTAAGCACAGAGAGATTTATTTTGACATACATCATGTGATAGGTAATATCTAGGGCAGGACCCAAATATTGGACTATTTAGATATTTGTTCACTGAGTGCATATGAAGTTTTTTAAATTTGGGATTTCTTTTATTTGTTTTTCTTTTTGGCTAAATGTAGTGTAGGAGCAACATCATGTTTATGTGTAGTTTAATGTATATATTTCAGTGCCACTTTAGACCTCTAGATAGGGCAAGCCCTCTAAGGAACACAAGGTCACAAGTAATTACAGGACAGAAAGTATTTTGCACAATGCGAACATAAAACACAGAATACTGTAAAGTAATGGTCTTATAATATACATGCTGGATCATAACTGCACTTTCTTGTTTGGATATGACCACTAATCACTCTCAGAATTATTTAGCACAAGTAAAGAAGTGTGTATATAAATACAAACATGTACAATACATGGGAACATTATTATTGGATCCATTTAACAAACCTTTCTATCCACAGTGGCAAAACAAGCTTAAAAATTACATACATGCTGTAAGTAGTAGCTACTGTTTTATGGTGCAAAGAATCAAGGAAATTATCGCAACTAGCAAAACTTAGCTTGATGGCTGTTGTCCAGTTGCCATAATGAAACTACTTCTATCTGCTGTTTAAACAGTGAGGTTACACATGATAAAATTCCTGGGGAATATTCCACACACCACAATTTTATCTAAGCCATATAGTCCAGCATTGAGGAATGCCCAGTAGGAATGTCCTGCTTCTCTTTTTGTTAATGGCAGGTTTGACTTTGGGCTTATGTTACCTGACTACACTTCCTTTGTGGAACACCTCTTGATACCTTTGCTTGGAAAACAGAATATTCAGATATTCACTGTGGATGACTGCTGATGTTCCAGAGCCCAAGAAATGGTAACCCTACTAATATCCAAATGGTATGAATTTGAAAGACAGAATTTGGAGCTTTGGAAATTAGGATATTTACTTTTCGCTGATGGTCTTCATCATCCTGTAGTCGTGCCTGAAGCTTACGCACCATCACCTGCCTCTTCCACTCAGCAATAGGCTTCCCATGCTCATCATGAGTAGGAACCAGGGAGTCAATGTCAGCAAGAGTAACCTCATCTGTCGGAATTACTACAAATCCATTTTCACCTTTCTGCAAAGACAAGGTACTATATTAAATTATATAGTTATTACTGAAGTATGAAAGGCAACTTTTTAATTTCTTCCCACAAGCTAAATTTATTTAACCTCAACCTCATTCATTACTCTTGTTCAAGTAAAGTTTAATGAACATTTAATAACAAGACCCTTTAATCAAGAGAGATAACAAGTGCATGTACTGTGTGTCCAGCAAAGACTGCAGTCATTCCTGCCTGTCTCCAGGACCTCACAGACCTCAGCTGAGATGTCAGTGCCTCATGTTCCTCAAGGTGCTTCAGTGAGCTGAATGAAGACACAACTGCAAGAACAAACACATATAAGCTCAGTTCCCACTAACTTTTAAAGAAGGTAATCACTTATGTGGTAAAGCCTAATCACTTGAGTGCTGATCTAAGATCAGATGTCTGGTGTTGATCTCATATATATCAATTATATTCCTGAGAACACAAAGTCATCAAACATCACCTGCAGAGGCCACTTGCACATGTTGAATGGAGTTAACTCCAGTCCTGGCAGAAGGCAAAAAGGAAGAGTGGGCAATAGAAGAGTCAGGACACACTGGTGTAAGACGAGGCTGAGGAGGAACCTCCTTCACCGGCTGCTGGGAACATGTCACAAGCACAGTGATTAAAATATGTCTGTTCTACAGCAAGTAGGATTACATTTTATTTTTCATTTTTTTCATCTCCTTCAATTCATCCATGGAGCATTTTCATATTCTTAAAAATATGTATGTATGAAAGTGTACACACACACACACACACACACACACACACACACACATACCGGTTTTCATGTTATTTGGGGACCAACTTTTTTATCATCACATGCGGGGACCACC
>BRDA01035099.1:0-12819 GCA_036984385.1 Crenuchus spilurus | reverse complement strand
TATTCACTGATACAAATTCATTCATTGGGATCCAGAAAATGTAGCGTAGCAAGTGCTGATAAACAATTAAAATATTTAATCATGACTAAACTCAATAAAGACTTTTTGAATTTAAGAGCAGTACGCACAACTGGACACATTACATTTCAATGAAGTGCATTTCTGAACTTTCCAAGAAACTTGGACACCATTTCTGCCATTTCATCTTTAATGAGTGTAATGTCTGATGTTACTGAATTCATGCTGTATGCACTGGATGTGATCTAACAAAGCTGGGGAATCATAGATTTTTACCCAGTTAGACTTTGAAACTCCAAATTTTAACTGAAATATGGATAAGTATCTAAAACAGACATCAATTGAGTATATTTTTCCTCTTACTGATCTGAAATCTATATGGTCACAGTGTACACTCAGAAAAAAAGAGTTAATGCCCTTTTCAAAATATACTATTCATTTCTCGGGCCACAGCATCCATATACAGTACCAGTTAAAAGTTTCTTACAGTGTAAATGAACACTGAAGTCATCCAGACTATGAAGGAACACATACAGAATCATGTAGTAAACTTAAAAGTGTTAAACAAACCAAAACATGTTTTAGATTTTACTTCAAAGTAGATAAACAACTGATGTCTCAAACATATTAAGAGGCAATAAATGCAAGTCATGAACTCTTGACAAAACAGCTGTTAACTGAAAGCCATTCCAGGTGACTACCTCATAAAGCTGACTGAGAAAATGCCAAGAAAGCTGGCATCTAAGCAAGAGGTGCCTACTTTGAAGAATGTAAAAATGTAGACAATTTTTAAATAATGGAAAACCACCAAATGCCCAGAAGGTGTCCAAACATTTGACTGGTACTGTATGAGTATTAATTCCTCAGATCATGTCATCTGTATATGGATATTAAACATCAGGATCTCCAGAAGAAGTCAGATCAGACATCTCAATACACATTAACTAGTGAGTGAATCCTTAAGGTTAAAAAAATGTGTTAAACAATTTTAATTAACATGTTAGCATTGACAGCCATAATTATAACCTGTCTCTTGTAGAAGGTACAGCACCATCCTTTGACCACAGAGCTTGGAATTCTGGAATAAAGCCTCTTAATGAGAAAAACTAACAGCCATTCAATACGAGTTTGCTGGTATATGTGCACTTGAAGTGGTAGGTGGGTTAACTGCATAACTGGTAGGAGAGAGTGTATATGTGTGTGTGTGTGTGTGTGTGTGTTCGTAGCAGGAGGGTGGAAGGGGGTAATGATTTTTTAGAATTTCCCAGGGTGTAGTTAGAGAGGCAACAGAAGGCAGCCCTGGCAGAGTTCTCAGTTTCGATTATGTATACTCTTTTATTCAATCATCGCATCGCTCTATGCCTGACATTTGGTCAATAGTGCAATCTTCTAGTGATCAGAATACGCCAGACAGGCTGCCACACAGAATTCCATTAGTTTTTGCTTTCAAACGATGCTCTTGAACAAGATATCTAACTGGATAAAACATAACAAGGACCAGTTCTCTTTTCCCTCTCACTTATTTTATAGCAACATCATCAAAATTAGACATTTAAAGCACCTTCCATCACATGCATCCTCTGTGTTGAAGGGTCCATATCCCTTTTTTCCCCATGAGGATGTTATTTTTCAGGGATTATATAATAAAAAGTCATTTGTTTTTACACAACCATTTCCTACTGGCTGTAATTAAATGTTTCTTGTAACTGTTCCTTTAAGAATATACACCATTCTGATTGGCTGTCCTGTAGTGAGTCTCAGGTGAGGCTAAAATCCCATAATTTCATTGCTGATGGGCGGAGTTAAATTGCTCAATATGTGGACATAAAATCATACATCAGCCAATTGGAATGTTAAATAAGTGTTTGTTCAGAATTTGATCAGTGTGGCTTATTGTTTATGAGTTGGCTGGCCATTCACAGTAAGATTATAGCCATTAATAGTTTAGGCACAGTGGGCAGCTGCTGGAATAGGAAATCCACATAAAGCTTGTCAGCAGATGGAAGCATGGAGTGCTCTAAAGTCTACTGGTACATGGCTGTGTTGACTTTGGACTTCACACAGCAGACCAAGACCAGCAGATGACATGGCACCATCACAGAAACTTTACACTGGACTTCAGACACCTTAGATTCTGTGTCTCTACACTCTTCCTCCAGAGTCTAAGAGCAACTGACTTTCACCTGAAAAGAGGCATTTAGTCCAGTTTCTTCTTCTGGTGTCTCTGGTTCAGAAGTGGTTTAATATTAGCACTGTAGTAGTTGTAGCCCATGTATTATTATACTGTTTAAATAGTAATTTACTCAAAAAAAATTTATGATTTGAGAACCTGGATTTCTGATTTTCATGAGCAATAAGCCATATTGATCAACAATAAAACAAAACAAAACAAAACAAATTAAATTCAAATATAACAGTTTAACTTTTTGAATTGAAATACTTCTATCAAGTACAGTGGTAACCCTACTTACGAGTTTAATCCGTGCAGGAGCCGAGCTCGTTAGCTGGTTTGCTCGTTAGCTGGATGCATTTTCCCCATAAGAATACATGTAAAACTGATTAATCCGTGTCAGCCGGCCAATATACAGTATACTTTAATATGCTAAATAATGTGTTTATATGGGTTTTTAAAAAAATAAAGAGACGACGACGGTGCTCGTGTAGGCTGGCCGCTAAGGAGGACAGGAGGACGGGCGTACGTGTATGGCATGGTTACACTTATCATATGAAATGTAAAAGTAAAATTGATCTAACTTTCTTGTTCACTACCTTTTGCTGTCTTTGTGTCACTTTCACTAGCACTTTCACTGGACAGCGGTCAAAGGTAATGACTGACCTCTTCTTCTACGCTAGCATCTAGGAGATGCCCCTAGCGGTTTGGCATACTTGAAGAAATTTATGCTACTCGTTACTTAGAATTTTACTCGTTACCTGGAACAAAAATATTCCGAGATCTCGACTTGTTACCAGGAATACTCGTTAGTAGGGATGCTCGTAAGTAGGGTTACCACTGTATAACATAATCAAACTCTTCCAGAAGATTTAATTTCCCATTAAAAGGTCCCTTCAATATTTTATTTCCATTTTCTTTTGGCCAGATAATAAAATCCAGATACTACAACTTGACAATGGCATGCGCTAATGAGAGAACACAAGCACATCGTTTCACTTTTCAGCTCGGAAGTTTGACTTGAATTATGCATAATGCTCTGACAGGCCTTAATTCATAACCTTCAAAAACAGAAAAAGAAATGGGCAGAATTTTAAGGAAAAAAAACGACATGATCAGTCTGCTAAATAAGAGCAAACGCTCCTGGTGGATTAATGGTACATTTGTGAAAACCTCTGAAGAGAGGTTTTATTAAGATTCCATATAGCTTTCGCTATTCGCAATTCCTCCGGCAGCCTTGAGATTCAAATAAGGTCCGCCTAGCAGACAAAGCAGGGAAAATCGAGGTGGAAGTGCTTTTCAGCAGCGACGCATGTCAGTTAAATGGAGGTCATGTTTCAGCCATCGTCCGTGATGCCTATATACAAACACTTAAAAAGCTGTGCCTCAATACAGCTTTGTTGCATTGCAGTTAGCATCTGTTGAAGCGACCCGCATCAGGTTCAATGGCAGCCAAGCTTTGTGGCCAGTTGGTGATTATTTTTGATATTTTTAATAATTAACCACAGCCAGTCTCTCTCGCACTTGGCTTTGCATTGCTCTGGCCGGTGCTCTAGGGACGGCCAATGAGTCTCCATGGCTTAGCACTGTGTGCATACTTAAAGTAAGCAATATAAATAAATCAGCACCCCACAACAAGATGTAAGGCATGCAAGCTTAGACCACTGCAAATTATCAAACAAAGTTACAATGTCCTCCACAGCATCGCTAAACATAACCATCCAGAGTGAATATTTGCTTAAGCCAAGCGCTCCAAGATCATTCCCCAGCAGTAACATTCATTTCTACTTTTTATTTGCCTTTTTTTATTAGAGAAATCTAATCTCTCTTAAGTTGTGTGCATATGCTGAGTTCAGTCTTTCTGCTATGATGAGAACATCACAAATATACCAGCGACACATATTTACCCAGCCTCCAGGCCCAGTAGTTAAAATGTGGTTATTAAGCCAACGGCAACTGTCAAATTTACATCCGTGTAATAGCAGCCAAAAGTGTGTACTGTTTGACTTCAGCTGTCAGCACTTTTAAATAAGACAGTTAAAACTTGTGACCAGCAGAAATGAAACTCAAACCAATATCCATCAAGGCCCAGAAGCCTCACTTGAAATTACTGCAGTCACAGCCATCGTTAACAATTTCAAACCCTCACTCAGTGACAAAAATACATTTAAGGCTTAACATACCTGCCAACATGCCCAATTTTTAGCTTTGTTTCCTTCTTTTTAACCCCTAATTCCACATGATTTGTCATTTTCATCTCATTATTTCACAGCAACCCAAATCAAACGAGTGTTTCTCAGTTTGTGTGGAATGTGCCATGTTATCTGGCAACCCAGCCCAGAAACAGAGGTGAGCACGCACAAATAACCCGGTCTGAAGTTTTTTGAAAGTGAAAGTAAAATGCTGACTAAGCCTCCTCTGCCTCCTGAAGAAGAGGCACATTTTTCAAGAACTCAAACATCACTTTCTATGTACATGTTAGCTTAGCCAGCTAACGCTGAACAGTGACAGATACTCTGTACATATTTGAAAAGCCTTTTCAAGACTACCCTTCAGCAAAAAACTCAAAATAATTTAGCAAGGTCGGCCAACTCTCACTATAGATCTTAACCTGAAAGAGAAAAGTTATGTAGCTACGCAATTTCTTCAAGAGAGACCACGAGAGGAATACCAGGCTAACGGCTAGCTCAGATCTTCAGAAGCTGTTATGGTGGGATTGGGTGCACTATGAGACTGATGGCTGTGGAATCAGCTAAATTACACCAAAAATTGCCTTTGTATTTGCATTGTGTGGTGAAGCTAAGGACCTTTTGGCAGGATCCATCACATTCTGGCAAAAAATTGGATGATGGACTGTCTGGACTGGTGAGTGTTGTGTTTTCTTAAATATTTTGCTGAGCTGGCTGGCATATATGTATACGAAATACATGAGATTGCTATATTAAATATTTGAACTATTTGGGGATTTTGTTGGAAGCAGAAGAATCCACCAGATAGGTGAAATGTTTTGATGTGGACTGAATTTTGAAGTAAAGAATTACAGGCTGTTTATCTGAAGTTGTCTTCATACATGAGTTTCATGAGTTATGCAGATGCAGGGTTGCCAGGTCCAACAAAAATATCCAGCCCAAAGTCAGTCTAAAACATGCCCTTCAGAAGCATAAACTAGCCCAAAATATGTCTGTCACACGTTTGAAGTAAATGGCAAAACAACTATGAATGTACAACTTTTTTATAATGGATTTAGTATCATTAATAATATGGTAACAGTGTGTAGTTATTTTATAACAATTTTATATCCCAGTCAATAACATTTAATAATAACATAATTAGCAAAAAAAAAATAATTCAATCAAACCTTTTTTTTCCCCAGTCCTTGCAATACCTATATTTACCCGGCATATTAGGTAGCTGGGGGTCTTGGGTTCGATTCCCCATCTGAGCGGAGTTTCCATGTTCTCCCCGTGTCTGCGTGGGTTTCCTCCGGGGTCTCCGGTTTCCTCCCACAGTCCAAAAAACATGGAGGTCAGGTGAATTGGCTACTCTAAAAATTGTCCGTAGGTGTGTCTGTGTGTGTGTGTGTCACCCAGCGATGGACTGGCACCCTGTCCTGGGCTTAGTTGAATAGTGTAATGCCCTGCCCTGCGCCCAGTGAGGGGGTAGGGGACTAACCGCGACCCTAATAAGGATTGAGCGGGTGTGATAATGAATGAATGAATGAATATTAGGTAGCGACTGTGCTCTCTCTCTCTCTCTCTCTCTCTCTCTCTCTCTCTCTCTCTCTCTCTCTCTCTCTCCTCTGCTCTCCATTTCACGCTGTCCTTCCTTATGTCATGTTCTCCTCGTTCTTATTGTTGCATTCAGTCTTCCTTAGTGTCGACTTGTACACGTTTGCCTGCAGCGTTGACATAAAATCCAAGGCAACACCCATGTTTTTCTTGTTTTTCTGGAGACCGCCGTAATTTTTAAAAGTAGCCCCAAAAAAATGCACCCCGCCACCTTTGAAATTTCATCCGCGACTGGATTTTCAAACAAGCCCAATTTGGCGTGAAAACCGCAAACCTGGCAACTCTGTGCAGATGGGGTCCCTTTATGCACCACACACTACTAGTAGTAATAGGAGAAGGAGGAGGAGAAGGATGTGGAGAAAATAATAATAAGAAGAAGTAGAAGAAGTTGGAGGAGAAGGAGGTGGAGAAGAAGAAGAATGATTAAGCAGTTGGAGAAGAAAAAGAAGGAAAAAAATGTTAGAATTGTGCAACATTCAACAGCAGCAGAATAATTATCAATGCTCTGTTTTACAGATAGTGATATCAAAAGAGTTAATATATAATCAGAATGCCTTGAGGAAGCCTGTGGGGGGGACAAGGCCCAGTTAAAGAAGAGAACTGCTGACACCAAACTTCTTTAATCAAAGTCGAGGTGAAAAGTAAAAGTAGAGCCAACAAAGAATACAAACTTTTTACAGGAGTATTTTATCTTTGAGTTCATGGTATTGATATACACCAAGGACATATAAGACCAAATTACACTATCCATCCATCATCTTCCACTTAATCCTGATCAGGGCTGCGGTGGTGCCTTTACACCTTCACCGGGCACAGACCGGGGCCCAATTTCACTATTCTCTTTCTTAAACAACACGACTGGTCAATCAGAAACATATGCCAGAGTTCAGTTTGAGGTGGTTGGTTATTCATCACCAGCTTAATACTGCAGAGAGAGCTAGTTCAGATCCAGCGCCGCGTTGTTCATGATGGAATTATCAGACCATAATCAGATGCTACAATGTGAGTAGCCCCAGATATTCATGTGCTGAGGAAGATGGCTTAATATTGTGGAGGACATTAATGGAAGAGGAAAGGTAAGCAAATATCAGGCGAGATAGGATACCGCTATCAAGCAGTTAAACGATTTCTGAACAGGCCGCATAGCAGTAATGGAAGAGGCCCTAAGCATTTGCAAAAGTTCTGCTTTATTGCCGATTTACATAGAAATTGCCTTATTTTAGACTCGATATGGACCTTTTCTTTATACATTATCTACTACTCTGCCTCCTATCTATAAGATGATATGGTTCTGATTGGAATTGTACACAATCAATGCTGAATAGCACCTTTAGTGAACGAAGCATTTCACGTTAAGTTCAATGCTGGGAACCTAATGTCGTCATTATGTGTTTAATTAAAAATGCAAAGGTGGGTCTTAATCTGCGAGACCACAGGCCAGTAGTAGTGTGATAACGGTGATACATACCAAAACAAGACCACATAAGCCCTGGAAACGATTATTGATAGAAACCTAATGGTGGATTTTGTTCTCCCTTAGTGCTTGAATGTTTGCACAGGAAAGTCCATAAGAGTAATTATTATTTCAGGAGAACAAATATCACCCCTTGGGCTCCAATTATTTTCATGCATTGTCTCCTTCAGCTACTGACTGGGGCTGTTTTTTTCTCTCTTTTCTCTTTTTTTTCTCGTAGAATGGTTTTGTGTTTCATCATCTTATTATCTTTCACCTTCAGTGCTGGTTGAGTCCCACATAGTGCAGCAATTTTAACCCCAAAACTGATTATTGGTTAGTTTATTGGGAAAAAACGCCCAAAACTGTCTATTTCTCTGTTTAATAAGAAGCAGTGCCAGCACATTTTGACCTGCCTGAACTAATGATCTTGTGCTTAAAGGTGTGTAATGGTAAATAACAAAAAAAAAACCTTGTTAACATGAAATAGTGAGGATTTATGGGCTATAATTCCAGGGTGGATTCGCAGCGCTGGCTGCATCAGCACTGTTTTAGGCTGACTCTGTGGATAAGCTGTAGTACCGACACAAACATGTCTGAAACGGAGAAGAGGCTCACGCGTTAAGTTAGACATTCCTGTAATTGTGTCAATTTGTTCTCCAGAGAGGCCGAAACATCATCTTCATTTGCCTTCAAGTTGGCGCTCGCCGACCAATCTGCGGCGGAGATGCCGCAGCGCAGGCCTCCAGCAGGCATTTGCTATGCAAAAATCGTCATCGTCAAAGGCAACTTAAAGTTTATACCAACTAATTGGCAGCAACATAAAAGAGGGATTGAAAAATGACAGAAGACACCCTGCCTCCCAACCCCCTTTTGAAATTTGTCGAAATGTTTTCTTTTATAAAAGGAAAACAAAGCATTCGCTCGTTAACGATGAAAGAGTTGCCTAAGTCCCCTGTTGATTGACGATCACTGAGATGTATGACACCTCTCAACTTGTCATGGAGGAGTTATTTGTACTCGGCTGCGATCCGTTCTGTGAGGAGAGACCAGATGTCCCGTCTTAATTAGGCCTGCAGTGATGTTTTTAATGACTTCTACCCCATTACGGGTGGAGCGCACGTTGGCAAGAGCGAGAAGACGAGTTCGGAATCTTCCTCGCCGTCAAGTCATATGTACACTCGTGTGTGCATGTGTGAGCTCATCGATGCTCTTTGTCTGATTTCTGACACACTGTGAACCCTTCTAAAGGGAAGGAGGCTCCAAGGGCTTGAGGAGGAGGAAAGTTGTGAGGAACAATGGTAATCGAATGCAACTTTTGCACCTAATCTCCTCTCTGTACTCGTTTTGTCGTGTTCGTCTCATTTATGCATACGTGGGCACGTGTTGTATAATATATTTAATTCATGGTGTCTTGTTGAGAAAAATAGGCCAGGCTAGTTGATGCTAGATGTCTGCTCCTTAAAGAATAATACAACGTGCTCAGAGGGAATTTAGCTTCTCTCTTTCCCAGAAGGCTTATGAGGTATTCTACACTTTCATTCTACCGAACATCTCCAATTCTGACTTCCTTCACAAGCAGAGAGAGAGAGAGAGAGAGAGAGAGAGAGAGAGAGAGAGATGGGAAATGGTCTCTTTCCAGAATTCCCACTCAGTCTGAGAGATTCATTGCGAGGCAGTCTGTCTGGTGGAAGCAGATCAAATATGAATATGGCCTATTTTAAATGATATCTTCCTCTCTGATGTGTCAATGAGATACATCTGGAGAGCCGTGTAGAAGGTTGTTAAGGTGTGCATTGGCGCTGATGGTATTAGCACCTGCCCGAAGCCAAGAGCAGGAGCCATGCAAATCACCGCGAGGTAAAGATCGAAGTAAGTTTCTGAACAAACGTTATTGCTTTGCCATAATGAGGGTATAAAATGTTATTAATATTTTAGAACAAGCCCTATTTTTCATTTCTGAAACCCACTATGGGGCTTCTTTTCAAAGGGTTTCAGTCAAAACCCAATGGGAGATTCAATTGACTTTAATCTTGCATTCGTTTGAAAATTTGAGCCCATTAGTTAACTTTGCCTTTTCTGTGCAGTTTTCATTGCATTTCAATGAAGCCGCTTTCCTGTGGTGTTAAAACACTAATAGTTGCTTCAAATAGTAAATGAGGAGGAGATAGAGAGAGAGAGAAAGAAGGAGAGGGAGGGAGAGCAAGGGAGAGAGGGAAAGAGAGATGGGGAGAAACAGAGAGGATGACCTAAAATATTTATATAAAACATCTGTGTTTTTATGGGAGTTAAAGGGGAAAAACAGCCCATGCACAGGCCTTGGGGTAAGAAAAAAATCCAATATGCGGCTGCAAGGTACAGGAATCAAATATTTATATGCTTTAGTGAATAATTTGTGGATTGAGATGCAACTATTAAGTATTCGCGCCAAGACCCAGCTCTTTGACAACATATCAATTGCGTCCAGGTGCTGGCGCTAATTGGTGAAATGCATTGTGGTTCGCATGGGCGAAGAGAGGTCAGGGGACTGGCCGTAATCAAATAAAGAGAAGAGCTGAATAATTCTCTTTGAAGTGAGAGGCACCTCGCGCGCGGGACTCACTCTAATTGCCGACACTCAGCACGCGCCCGCCTACTGCTGCCTGAGAAGACGGAGCTCACCTCCCCTCTCCACCTGCTCTGCTCACTGGGGGCCAGCGCAAACACCTCGAGGAGAGGTACGCCAAGTTCCAGGCACGTCAGGAACTCCTCAAAACTCCTCCAAAGTCGTTGTGCCTCCGCTACAACTTCCGCTCACCAGATCAACAAACAGACAAGCGTCTCAAACTATACTTTCTGTTACTTTTAACTACTTTAGCTACTTTTATAGCTACTTTTAAAGGGGAATTCCAACATTTGTTGAAACGTATGCATAATGAAATTGTTGGGATGTAAGTTAAGTGTTTAAGTGTTTTGGCATAGTATGATGAAAGGAACCAGAGGTCACAATGGCTAGAACATGCAGAAAATATAGCAATTGTACATAAATACACCTTTAGAGCTGCTTTAGCTATGCCATGAATGGGTGAAAGTCAAAAGCTTCTCTTAAGTCTTTCAACAACCAATTGTTGTGGTCAATAACCTCCATAAAAATGAAGGAGAATGAGATGCTTTGAGGAAATACATGAGCCTAAGGTCACCATCCCCAAGCAGACTCAGAGGTATGATGCTCACAGACATTGGGAACAGTGGATCTGTACCACTTGGACAGGGAGTTTCAAACCCTGGTGTCCGGAACAGTTTGGTTGTTTCCCTGCTCAGACACACCTACTAAAGCAGGCGAATAACAGATGAATTGAAAAAAGTGTGTTGAGCAGGAAAATCTGAAAACTATGCAGGACACCAGTCCTGATTCCGAGAACCATGCTCCCAGATGAGTT
The DNA here is from genome assembly GCA_036984385.1 of Crenuchus spilurus. Lineage (NCBI taxonomy): Eukaryota > Metazoa > Chordata > Actinopteri > Characiformes > Crenuchidae > Crenuchus > Crenuchus spilurus. The sequence goes on along the minus strand of BRDA01035099.1, from coordinate 1,971 downwards.
GGAGAGGCATTGCTTACCCAGATCTCATCATCAAAACAAAAACCTGACCTGGTTGAACAGAATCAAATCCTCACAGCAATGTTCAAACAGCTCATGTAAAGTCTTCCCATAGGAGGCTGTTACTGCAGCAAAAAGGGGCAATCACTCTATTAATACCTCTGATTTCAGAAGAAATGCTGTATGAGCAGGTGTCTACATCATTGGACATATATAGCATAGACACATTGCTAACTAATTAACCACCAGATAACTAACATCGCTTCATCTCATCTCATGGACGTGCCTTGACAAGAATATCCTGGACTAATCATCATTCCATTCAACGTTTCACGTTGCCGCGTGAATGTCACTGCATGCTTTGATCATTAGCAAACCTCGAGAAGAAATGCTTCAACTCTTCTTGATGACAGCACCACCTACCTAAAACAACTCATTACATATAAGGCACTGTTCACAAAGCCCTAATCATTGATCTCCATCTGTGTGTCAACTGAGAATTTCAATATGCGAGAGCTGTCTGAAAAGAGGATTTGGGTTTGCTTCTGTGAAAAAAGGAGCACTTTTTGACCACCTTTCTGGCAAAGAACGAAAGAAACAACCCTCACCCGCACCAGCCTGATACCCCACAGGGTCAGCAGTCGGAAGCCAGTCAGGCCAATCTGCCAGCTTTGAATAAATGAATTATGTCATTATGCTTTTCATCACCTGATAAACAGCTCCTTTTTTTCGCACTCAGACTACCCATTAATAAAAAAGTAGGTCAAGAGCAGGGGATTTAAAAGGCAAAGCCAATACACTTCTCTTCTCACTGCTCCTTCTCCATCTTCAAATAAAAAAATAAAAAAAAACCTGCAGAGTAGCAACTCACCCCAGCGGTTTATCAAGCTCCTAACTCAGCAGTGGCTCCAGTTAAATGCATGTGCACATCAAAGGATGCAACCAGAGCAGGTTATTTTGGATGCACTTTTGGGGTATTGTTGGTTGAGATGTAGCCTTTAGCTGAGAAGGTAAAGTTTAATTTATCGCTTCCTTCTGCTATTATACATGAAGGCCTGACAAGATCAGTTGAGTATTGTCTCTTGATTAATGGATCCTGAAAATTGTAACATTAAAACAAGCATATTTTACCTTAACCTCAAATGCATTTCATCATCTAATACATGTTTGTTGTACAAATTTACTTTTTCAATCTGACATAGCTAACAAGAAATAAACATATACAGTCCAATTAGTATTGTGTAAACTGTGACTTTCAATTATTACATACTTGCCTCAAACTGAAATATACATCTCAAAAAGACCTGCAGACAGAACCCCGGCTTTACTATGGCTGCTACTTGTGCTTCTAGCTACTAGTTTTTAACGCGGAAGATTTTGAAATTGTCGTAAACAAAAGGCAGAAGCTACTGTTCAGAGTCACGTATACAGTCATGGCCGAAAGTGTTGGCACCCCTGAAGTATTTCTCCCAGAAAATTATTGCAATTACACATGTTTTGTTATACACATGTTTATTTCCTTTGTGTGTATTGGAACAATACACAAAACAGGAAAAAAAGGCAAATTTGACATAATTTCACACAAAACTCCAAAAATGGGCCAGACAAAATTATTGGCACCATTTCAAAATTGAGAGTAAATAACTTTGTTTCAAGCATGTGATACTCATTCAAACTCACCTGTGATAAGTAACAGGTGTGGGCAATTTAAAAATCACACCTGAAACCAGATAAAAAGGAGAGAAGTTGACTCAGTCATTGCATTGTGTGTCTGTGTGTGCCACACTAAGCATGGAGAACAGAAAGAAGAGAAGAGAACTGTCTGAGGACTTGAGAACCACAATTGCATAAAATATATAAACAATCTCAAGGTTACAAGTCCATCTCCAGAGATCTTGATATTCCTGTGTCCACGGTGCGCAACATAATCAAGAAGTTTACAACCCATGGCACTGTAGCTAATCGCCCTGGACG
>BRDA01035092.1:0-16461 GCA_036984385.1 Crenuchus spilurus | reverse complement strand
GCCCCCCCCCCCCGCAAAATGTTTTAAACCATTTCATACAGCAAGATGACAACCCTGGTAGCAAAGAAAGTTCTAACAAAGACTGTTTAAAAAACAATGTTTTAGCTGCTGTCACTCCTTCAGACAACGTCTGGACTTGTCAGCTATACGTATTTTAATATCAGGTTTCATGGTTTATGTAATGCAAGTTTGGTTTGTCATCTAGTGTGTGTCTGTGTGGGGGAGATTGGGGTGCTACAGAGAGACAGAAGGGTTGGAGCGGATGTTGGTCGATCGGTTCTATGTTGGATATAAGACCTGGAGCTATTGAGAAAAGACCCGTGGTTATAGCCCTGTAGCCCCTAGTCCGCCCCTGGTCCTCGAATGAGTTGGATTAACTATATAGAGTGCTTCAACCTTACTTACATATTTATTAAAACAGCCACATATTAGGTTTAAATGAATCATTATTAGGGCAGCACAGAGGGGCAATAGCTCCGCTTTTCTCCTACAAACACATGCTGTCTGGAGATGCTGAAACTGCCCCTTGGCGTGTGAGAAAGTGAGTGGGAGAGAGCCTGTGTGTGTGTGTACTCTGCACAGCTGAGCTGTAGCACAGTGACGTGTCACTTCATGTTTACATGACGCTCCGGCAGTATTTTGAGTTTATGACTTTCTTACTGATTGATCAGCTGTTTTATGTTCATTATGCAGGGTAATCACGGCATGATTATTATCCTTTTCTAGACTATTAATTTGCGGGATTTTTCTACATGTATATCTGGTCCCGCTCCCATGTCGTCTGGACTGACTGACCACCTGCTCCTGCGAAAAACAATAAAATTTAGTCCTGCGCTGCAAGGTATTGTGACGGGTCCCACGGAATGCAGACCTCTAGTTCAGGGGTGCTGATATAGTCACATCAGTGAACAACCTGAGTGATCATGTGTGAGTGGTGGTAAGACAGCCCCAGCTTCTAAGTTTACTATAAATCTTGATGACATTACCTTTTGTAAATCCTTTTTGTGTCTTGAGACCACTGGGAAGTTCACACAGTATGATTTCTCAGCATATCAAGGTATCTTAAGCCCAAAGTCAATCCTGTACAGTGGGAAAAGAGTAGCAGGACAATCCTTATAATGTTCAGTTTAAACTAGCTGGCTAATTTATCCATTCTAATTGTGTAATAGTCCCCAGTTTTTAAGGTGTAAATTACACAACTGACTATTCACATAAAATGACATGGTTCTGTCCTTCCTTCATGATCATGAGGAAGAGAAATGTCGTGAGCCTGCAAGACAAGGCCAAATCTGTCACTCATTGACTTATTAACCCAGTTTTAATTGCTCTACTGAACTAATGCAAAAATCTCTACTCATTTCAACAAAAGTGAACTAGGTCATAAATAAGCATCTAAACAGAATTCAATGAACTCTAAATCCTATATATATAGACATGGACTCTGAAACTGTTTAATTTGATAAACATTAGTATTATTAATTATTGGTCTTGTGCCCATTAGCCCTATACAGTTTTATAGGCTGTATAGAGATCCCAAAGTAATTGTAGTAATCTCAAAAGAAATGGCAACACCACAGCAGCCAAGCATAAAATTTCACAAAACTTACACATAGTAGAGAGAAACAAGAACAGACATACACAAAATATTTACAGTTAAAAAGTGAATAGTGACTCTGTGGTAACAAATGTCGTAACAAAACTTCCAGACCATTATATATAATACAGTTTTGGAACAAAGTACTTTAAATGATTATATAATGTGGTTTAGCACAGTTCAGATAGCAGGGAATCGGTGCTGTGCCTACAGTAGTGAGACTCATTTTAGATCCTTACTGCAATGGGTAAGAAGAATGTCGCATGGTGTGTATTATCAAGAATACCTCAGTGCCCTTGCTGTGACTAGACCAGTTTGCACATTTTGCCACAAATATCTTGTGGCAGTCCATTTCTGACTCAGTCAAACCAACAATATACATGTACCAGACCCTGAAAACACAGGAAAAACAAACATTTCTAGAGACTGCATAATAAAATATGGGTGCTGTAGGCATTCATCCATGTCAGTATAGGTGCAGAGTGAGGCGTGTTCACAGAATATTTTACCCAAGACAACCTGCAGACAATTGATTCCAAAGTTCAAGGATTTTCAAGAACACATTCTCTTGGAAGAGAGGGAAGAGCACATGAAGTCTGGATTTCAAAAGGCTGGACTGATTGGATAACACTTGTACACCACTGAAAACAGGTGCTGACAGGTGAGCAGAATATTAAAAGTTTATAGGAATAAATGAGGAAAAATCAGCTAGTAGAGTTTGCTGAATGACGTAGCTGTACATTATGTAGTTTCTGTTTTGGCTTATCTCATTCTATTTCATTAATTCACTAATTTATTCATTTATTCATATTTATTTATTTGTGATGATTTAACTACTTGACTGATGGTGTCAAAAGTTTTTTCTGATTACATTTCAGTGTTCGGCATAGCTCATTGGCATGGCAGTAAAACTAAAAACTAAACTAAATGTATATTTTTTTTGTTTTGTAGTTTGTAGAATAAAACAAATGTTCATTTTACTCGGGCATACTTATAAACATTAAACCCAGAAAAACATCATCTGCAATGATGTAATTTTTTACAGAGCTGTATTTTCCTATGCATAGCTGTGTACTACCATTCAAATCAGCATGCCAGTATACCTCATTCATTTATATACAGTGGTACCTTAGGATACGAGCAGACCAACATACACATTTTTTAAGATATGAGCTGTGACTCCGTCCGTATTTTTGTTCGAAATCTGAGCAAAATTTCAAGGTACGAGTGGCTGCTGCTAGTTGGCACGTTGGCACAAAGGTCCAGTATGGGCAGCACAACGCCTGCATCTCATTCTTTCTCACGTGTTACCCTCAGAATCAAGTCCAATCTCGTGCGTTGTACTCCTTCTTGCATACTTTTTGGAAAAAAATTTATAGTAAAAATTTTTTTAATTCTTAAACCTATTTAATTTTAATAACATACATACAGTAATTATGTAAAAAATCTATTGTAAAAATGCTTTAAACTCTTAAATCTAGATCATTTTAATAACATACATACAGTAATTATGTTAAATACTGTTAATATTATTTCGTGCAGACCCTTGATCTGCGTATGCGCGCTGGCCCTGAACATAGATATGGAGACTTGCTGCTGCTTCTGAGGGAAAACCATTTTATTCTGAACTACAAAAAACAAACCATGGCATCCCATTCTTCAGCCAGTTGCTGAATTTCTTGGCAGCAGTCGGATGCCAAAGTGAAATGGAAGAAGAAAGATTTTACTGTACAGCGCCCACTACGCATCTGTAATACACAGTACAACGTGCATCAAATTCCCCGTGAAAATGCTACTGCGAGAATTTACCAAAAAATATTTTACACTAATATTTATTGAAATCTGAAATTGAAATATTTTGTTATGCAGTGGTAAAGTATATATGTGTGTTTCGTAATTCAAAACATGTCTTTTTGTCCATAACTTATGATGGTTTGGGGATGTTTCACAGTGCTGGAACGGATTAAATCTATTTCAGTTATTTTAAATGGGAGAAATTTGTTTTAATATACGAGTTGACTGACTTACGAGCTCTGTTACAGAACGAATTAAACTCGTATCTCAAGTTACCACTGTACTATGTTTTCTGGTTTTCTGACACAGCCCTTATATTCTTCTAAAATACTGTAAAAAAACAAGAAATACTGTGACTTAAATTCCCTCTGGTTGCATAATATATGTCAACTATTTTAAAATAATGTTTATCTAATCTTTTCCCATTACACCAAATGTAGTTGATCAGCCAAGATGATGATTGATTTCTGGAGTTTCCTTCTTAGGGCGTTTTTCACACTGGTAGTTCGTTTCTCTGGTCCGAATCAGAATGAGTTTGTTTAACTTGGAGTGTTTACCCTGCTATTTGGTTTGTTTTTACACAGGCACGCTCCAGCAAACCACGCAAACACATTGTCTCCTCTGATTGGTCAGAGCTGTCTGGCACAGGAGCAAGAAAATAAACACTAGCAGCAGCAGAGCAAAAACTGTCACTCTTCTGTTACTGTTGCTGCGCAGTGTTCACCTACTGTCTCGCAGCTGCCACATGGCACTCACCTTTCCTGAGCCACAGCTCCATTCTGTTAACTTGAGAGCCCTCACTTATCTGCTGTGAGACAGCACCATGTGACACTCTTAACTGATGCGCGACACAGTCTATGCGGTGGGTTAGTGATGCGTGAAAGCAGCAACAGTACAGTTTTAGCACTAACCAGCTATCCGTTTAGCTCAAACTTGTGGAGTACACCATAGTCTGTTGCATCAAGGTGGGATCATGTTCTCACCACAAGCGAACTGAACCTGAGTTTGTTTGGGACCAGACCTCCTCTAGCAGGTCTCAGTACAGTTCATTTGATCCGCACCCGAGTTCGATTACTGTTTTCACACCAGATGAAACAATCCGCACCAAGGGAGCAAACCAACCAGAGTTCACTTTAACCACACCAAATAATTTTGGTGTGAAAACGCCCTTAGTTAATAGAAGTTTCATAGAAGATCTAACTCAAAATTTGTCATAATTCTAACAAAAGAAAAAACTGGACACTAATCATGCTATAAACAGTCAATTATGATTAAGGAGTAATTTCTATAATTTTACTTTTTAGGTTTAGTCCTTTAACTTCTTTAAGGTTCAATTTGGTTTCCCAGAAAAGCATTCTCTCTTCTGTCACTGAAACAGCTTGAAAGAGCCTACTCTATGACCTGGAAAGATAAGAAGTTTATAGTTTATGGCTGAGATAAAAACAAAGGCAAAGCCAAAAATGACCAGCCAAGTTAACAGAATGGGTGGCAACTTGATTCATAATCCATATCTCTCTGTAGGGCTTGGCTTATTAAGCAGCTTGTCTGAGAAAGTCACAGTCAGAGAAGGAAGAAGGTAAAAATTATGGCTGAAAGGAAAAACATTGCTAGCCCCAGCACTCATTCGGGGGGATTTTCTGTGGTGTTTGCCAGACAAGTTCAAAGAACATTCAGCAGAGCACAGGAGAAGGTATGTGAACTGAATCTTATTAAAAATTAGTCAATATTTTAGATACCACCATGTTTTATACTACTTCCATTCAATTTTCCACTCAGAAGTATTCTAGGTGTGTGAAAAAGGAATAAATAAGAAGCCAACAGTAATGTAATTTTTTTCAAATTACTTTTATTTTTATTACTACTACATTATTACTGCTACGTAGGGTGTTGATGAATGTCACAATGAACATTCAACTTCTTTTTAACACCTTGTTTTATTACTGTCATGCAGCATGTAGACGCTGTCACTCCTCCAGACTTATACCTTCCGCTACCTCCACCATGTAACCCACAGAGCATGCTCACATATTGATAAGTGTCTCATCAGTACTTCACTATTTATACTCCTACCAGATTAGACTCCTAACAGATGTCTCAGTTGTGGAGTATTGTTTCTGCCCAAGGACATACTAAGCATTTATTCTGGTTTAAATACACTATCTTTATTGCCTGTTTCACCTGGACCTGGATTTTTGCCCTCTCCTTTGGATTTTCAGCTTGTCTTTATCTGGCCTTGACCTTTTTGCAAGTTTGTATCATTTTTGTCATTGGACTCTCTGTATTGGCCTGTTTGTGCCTGATACTACTCTTGCCTTGTATTGTGATTATGTTTATGAGGTTGCCCCTTCATGACTCTTAGTAAAATATATTTTATCTTATTCTGCAGTTGTCTGCCATCTTAGTCAAGTTCAGTTCATGACAATTACCACAATTACTATTGATCTTGTCAACATGCACAAACACATTCACTGATTTATAATAATTAGGGGTGTAAAAAAAAACAATTTGAATTGGAAGTCCGGTTTTGACTTAAACTATTGGTACATGGACCCCTGAATTGGTCTATTGATTAAATAGCTGTCAATCGATTTGGTGTTGTTGATGTGCGCTGCTTCTCCTGCTCCCCCTCCTCCCTCTCTCCCTCTCTCTCTCTGATTAACTGTCGCGATATTCGTCACAGTCAAGATCGGTGTTTACATGAAGAACAAAAAACTAGACAAAACCGTCGCTGTTTGCAAACAATGCAAAGTCGCATTCAAGTACACTGGTATTAAAGAGGAAAAGACCGCCCCTACTGGCCACCGATTGGTCCACAGTGAACCAGTTGAAGCACCAATCAGAAGAGAAGGGCAGGGGCATCCAAATGATGTGCATGAAAAGAGCACACATGTCCTCTTTTGAAACTTAAAAAGAACGTCCGGGGGGAATTTCACATTCGTCCGGGATTTTGTTGTACTCGAGAAGCGTTTCGTTCACAAACTAGTCTCGCCTTCCTCCTATTCAGTTTGGTTCGTTTGAGTGAGATGGAAATCAAGCTGAAATCCAAGCCGGGTTCCTTTAGGCTGCCACAAGCTGATGATTGGCTCTGCCGTTTCTTGCTAACATGTGATTGGCCGTCGCTGCTGTCACTCCCTCAAATGGACTCTGGACTGCAATTTGGCCGGCAGTCCGTTTTCACCTGTAAGTTATTAACATGTAGAGCGTTTGTTCTGCCTGTACATCAGCCTCTAAGTGTAACTATTATCAAAATAATTCAGAATTGCTGCTTATTTTTACTAAAAAATGAGATATAATTATGTGTAAATAAGATCTATTGACCATACAGTCCAAACATATGTGTAACACTGGTGATAATGAGCTGAAGTGAAGTTGACTGAAAATGATTGGGTGATAATTTTATGCTACATGCTTTTAACAGTTTATTATTTATAAATAATATGTAATAATGTGTTAATATTTTATTAATGGTTAATATTAATTTTTATTATTCATAATAACGTTTAATAGTTATTATTAGTATATTATTAATAGTAATTAGTAATTAATAAAATAAAACTCATAATTTGTCAATATTTATTCATAATTAGTAATAATAAAACTTGTGTTCAAGCAACAAAAAAATGTATTTGAACATGTAATACATTATACGCCCCAAACCCCCCCCCCCACACACACACACACGCTAAGGTGTCCTCTTTTTCATCACCTCAGATCTGGTCACCTTATGTGCAGAGCACTAACAGAGAGAGAGAAAGAGATGTGTGCGTGAGTGTGAGAGAGAGAGAGTGAGAGAGAGAGAGAGAGAGAGATCAGTTAGTTGTGTTACTACAGAATATATCGAGTACGTTATACAGATATACACAACGTGAACATTAAATGTAAATAAGAGAGTTGATTATCGCCAAGCTTTCCAAATGCTGTGAAAATATTTTTAATTGCGTCTAGATATGTAATCTGCGAATGGCGCTCGTGCATGTGAACAGAAATATTGAAAGAGCTCCTCATAAGGTCACACACTTCAACCTGTTACTCAGTTGAAACAAGAGTATGAGAAAACACATAAGAAAATTGACAAAACATTTCTAAAGTGTTTTAAGGCCATATTTCAAAAGGTTTGAAGCAGGGATGAATTGGATTCTCGTTTCAGACATGTATCAGGTTGAAATCTTTGATCTTAGGAGGAGCTCTTTTGGTATTTTTGTTCATATGCATGAGCACACTATGAAGATTATGTATCTAGACGTGATTTTAAATATTTTCACAGCGTTTGGAAAGCTTGGGGATGATCAATGCTCTTTTTTACGTTTAATGTTCACGTTGATAATAAAGTTCATAGACAGGAACACCTGTAAAACGTACATGTTATACGCTGTAGTAACAACAAACTCTGATCTCTATCTCTGACACAGAGATTTATGTATGTATGTATGTATGTGTGTATGTGTGCGCGTGCGTGATCGAGAGAAAAAGGGATTTTTATGTGTCTGTGTGTGTGTGTACGTGAGTGAGATATCAGTTAGTTGTGTTACTACAGAATATCACGAGTACGTTTTACAGATGTATACAATGTGAACATTAAATGCAAGTAAGAGCGTTGATTATCGCCAAGCTTTACAAATGCTGTGAAAATATTTAAAACCGCATCTAGACACGTAATCTGCATAGTGCACTCATGCATGTGATCAGAAATACCAAAATAGTGGCTCCTAAGGTCACACATTTCAACCTCTTACTCATCTGAAATTAGTTTCCGGTTCATCCCTAGTCTGGAGCATTGCAGAAATGTTAAATATACATTGACATCATAGGTGGTGCTATAGAGCAGGTGAAACACATTAAAAAAATGACCACTTCAGATGAAAGTCCAGCCTAAGACAAGCAGGCCTGTGAAATGTTATGTGTTTTGGAACATCATATCCCCCCCAGAAACACCACGGGAAAATTTATAAATTGTGAGTTCCCAGCAAAAATGGCCGACTTCCCAGCAAAAATGGCCGACTTCCTGTTGGGTGGAGTCAGATCGTTCCAAGTCAGACTTGTTCTCTCTGATGAGGTGAATGACTCTACTTAATTTGGTGACTATCAGACAAACATTGCCCCAGCCATTGCTCATGATAGGGGGCGCTATGGAGCTTGTAGCCACGTCCTATTCCTTCACAATTTATCGTCACATATGACTATAGTTTATTTCTGACAAATATGAAATGAAACGGACAAACTTCCAAGGAGGAGTTTGACAAAGTTTGCAAAAAAATGTGTGAAAACTGAACAAACTTCAAAATGGCCGACTTCCTGTTGTGCGGAGGAGTCTCTTATGTACGTTCCTGTCAAGCTTCATGATTTTCCAAGAAACTGTGCTCTGTCCATGTTAATGTTTCTATTTGAATAGTGTTGCGCGTCCATTAAGTCAATTGGCGGCCATTATGCCAACGTTAGAGCTATCAACTATAGCTTCACAATTTATCATCAAGGTTGTCAGTAGATTATCCCAAACCAATATCGGTGTAATCAAATGAAGACTCTAGGTTGAGTTCGAATGAGTTTGTGAAAAATGTGTGAAAATTTGACAAATTCCAATATGGCCGACTTCCTGTTGGGCGGAGCTAATTAAACCCAATTCGTATTTTTGTGCGGCATCGTAAGATCTGTGTTTTGTACCAAACTTCAACATTTTTGGACAAAGTTTGTGGAAGCTAGAGCTAATTTAATATATTAACAATACAGGGGGTGCTGTAGAGCCCTCTAGGTACATAAGAAAAAATCGACAAAACATTTATAAACTGGTTCATAGCCTTAATGTATCTACCAATTTTCAAGAGTTTTCAAGCGTTCCAGGAATGTCAAGTATGCATTTAAATTCTAGCTATTGGCGCTATAACTATGCCAAATCATAGTTTGATGAAAAAGAGTATGCATACACTACAAAAAGGAATGGGCTGCCATTTACAAATTCATACAGACAAACTTAATCTCATGCAATCAATGCCTTGCATTTGAGGTTTCATGTGAAATAGTTCATATTAGGAATAAGTGACCATACAATGTGATCTCACTGTATGTGGGGCTGTATGGAGGAGTGGTTTTGACATTAGGGAGGTAACCTTTGTTTATATGAACCAAAGCACACTGTATTCCCTAAAATATGATGTATGACCTGATTCCACCATAGATAAGGTAATTATCATCATCATCATCATCATCATCATCATATCTTATTGCACCATTTCTCTACCCATTTGAGTGCTGTGGCATTTGCGGTTTTAAGGTCCATGTCTAGGCAGGTGGGCCCTAATGGGCATCTATACAAGATGTGAGTCATTGATTGAACTGACTCTCCACATGGGCATTCTTGCATGGGCATAAATAAGGTAATAAATTACTGTATGTATAGTGACATAGAACATTTGTGGAAATATCAATCAATCAAATTTTATTTATAAAGCGCTTTTGACAACTTATGTCACAAAGCAGCTTTACAGGGTTAGTAATAACAGACATCAAATCATTAATCCCTAATCCTCGGTGAGCAAGCCAACGGCGACAGTGGCAAGGAAAAACTCCCTCAGAGCTGGAGGAAGAAACCTTGGGAGGAACCAGACTCACATGGGGGACCCATCCTCCTCTGGTCTGCTCATTCTAAGTGTGTGATGAATCATAATCATATGATCTTGTTGTAAAGTTCAGGTGAGCTGATATGGTGACAGTAGTGGGACAGGAATGATGATGATAGTGGGTGCAATGATAACGGCCAGAAAGTCTATTTGAACTCCAATGTGGGCAGTAGAGTAGGGTATCTGGAGCAGGCCACAGTAGCTGGACATTGGTGGGCATCTGATCCAGGGAAGCATCATGGAGAGAATAGTAATCAGCCTTCCATCAACCTTGGACCGGACCGGTGGGTAATCACTCACTCGCAAAGAGACAAAAAATTGAATTAGTTCTGTTTGGATTTATAGAGCACAAGGATTATGAGACATATCAGAGTGTGGCTATTGACTCCAGCAGAACTATCTAAAACAGCCTACCTAAAAGGAGAGACAGTAATACACAATACAGGAAATACAGTAAACCACAAATAAATAAACAAAATGCAACATTATCTGTACTTCTGTTTATTATTAGATAAATCTAATAAATACAAACTAAACATGTTACTCCACATTACCTGGTTCTTTTGTCAGACAGTGTAAGAAAGAAATTATGCGTGCAATTTCTGGATTATATACATATATAAAAATAAAGGTGGCACAAATTTTAACAGCAGCAAAAAGGATTTATTGATGGGAACTGTGTCATTTATAGCCACTGAAATCTAAATTTTAAAATGACATTTTGAAAATTACCTACTTTTTATGTTGTTCTTGTCATATTTTCACTATTGGAGATTCATTTCAATATGTTTAAGTATTTTCTATTAAAACTTTGAACAATTTTCTGTAACATTACATCATGAAACTATGTCTGTTTTCATTTTAAGATATGGGTATAATTTCCGGCATGGCTAATGAGAAACTAAGCACATTGTATTATCCCCATTTAATCTGTTTTAACTCATATTCTGTCGTATTTTATTTCTGTATTTAATTAATAATAATTGTTTCAATTTCAAAACCATCACCTAACTCTGCTTCACCTGTTTCCCATCCTCTCTTCAAAAGTGAGTTTTTTAAGGGTCCTTAGCATAAAAATTTTGTTAATGTATAAATTCTCTGTTTCTGCAAAATGCTTTATAAAACTCACAAATGTCATCATATTGAAAAATGTGTGAAAATTTGACAAATTCCAATATGGCCGACTTCCTGTTGGGCACAGTAATAAAAGCCAATTGGTATTTTGCGTAGCATCATAAGATCTATGTTTTGTACCAAATTTTAAAATGTTTGGATAAAGTTTGCGGAAGCTATAGCTAATTTAACATATTACAAATACAGGGGGCACTGTAGAGCCCTCTAGCTACATATAAAAAAAAATCAACAAAATATTTATAAACCAGTTCATGGCCTTAATGTATCTACTAATTTTCAAGAGTTTTTGAGCATTCCAGGAATGTCAAATATGCATTTGAATTTTAGGGGGCACTATAGAGCCAAAAAACAGATATGTAAAAAATTCCAATTATACATCATAGAGTGGCAGAAACTACATAAGCCTGTCAAATTTCATGCGATTCCGAACATCACTTCCCCCCCCAAAATGCCAAGAGAATATTAAAAAATTTTGAGTTCCTGTTGGGCGGAGTCCTGGGGCAAATCGGATAAACTTCATCCCGGCCACTATGTACATTTGGGGGCGCTATAGAGCTCGTGGACCACGCCATGCCAATTTTCACCAAGTTCTGTAAATCTCCCAAATTTCATGAGTTTTCACGCATCCCAAATGCTTTAAAAATGTGTGCGTTTCTCCAGAATTGTAATAATAATAATAATAATAATAATAATAAACACTATAAAAACAATAGGGACCGCTTGGGCCCTAATAATAATAAACACTATGAATACAATAGGGCTCTGCACTGCCGCTGCAAGCTCCCGCTTCCAGCTCTGGTGCTCGGGCCCTAAAAATAATAATAAGAAGAAACACTATGAAAACAATAGGGTTCTGCACTACCACTGCAAGCTCCCACTTGCAGCTCTGGCGAGCGAGCGGCCGAAGCCAAATCAAGCCGTGCGGCCGAGGCCGAATACCAAAACAAAACTCGCCCTATGACATGCTCCCTAGACCCTACACACTAGCCTTCCAGACTCTCATTTACAGTGAGGAAATTAAGTATTTGAACATTGCAATTTTGCAAGTTCTCCCACTTAGAAATCATGGAGGGGTCTGAAATTTTCATCTTAGGTGCATGTCCACTGTGAGAGACATAATCTAAAAGAAAAAATTCGGAAATCAAAATGTATGATTTTTTTAATAATTAATTTGTGTGTTACTGCTCAAGTATTTGAACACCTGTGAAAATCAATGTTAATATTTGGTACAGTAGCCTTTACAGAGGTCAAACGTTTCCTGTAGTTTTTCACTAGATTTGCACACACTGCAGCAGGGACTGTGGCCCATTCCTCCACACAGATCTTCTCCAGATCAGCCAGGTTTCTGGGCTGGCCTGAGAAACACAGAGTTTGAGCTCCCTCCAAAGGTTTTCTATAGTGTTTAAATCTGGAGACTGGCTAGGCCACTCCAGAACCTTGATATGCTTCTTATGGAGCCACTCCTTGGTTATCCTGGCTGTGTGCTTTGGGTCATTGTCATGTTGGAAGACCCAGCCACGACCCATCTTCAATGCTCTAACTGAGGGAAGGAGGTTGTTCCCCAAAATCTCGCAATACATGGCCCTGGTCATCCTCTCCTTAATACAGTGCAGTCGTCCTGTCCCATGTGCAGAAAAACACCCCAAAACATGATGCTTCCACCCCCATGCTTCACAGTATGGATGGTGTTTTTTGGGATGGTACTCATCATTCTTCATCCTCCAAACATGGCGAGTGGAATTAAGACCTAATTAATTCTTCTAATTAAGAAGAAAGTTCTATTTTGGTCTCATCTGACCACAGCACTTTCTCCCATGACTCCTCTGGATCATCCAAATGGTCATGGACATGTTTAAGCAGGGAAACCTTCCTTTCCATGCATGACTTTAAACCATGACGTCTTAGTGTATTAGACACAGTAACCTTGGAAGCTCTCCTCAGGTCATTGACCAGCTCCTCCCGTGTAGTTCTGGACTGATTCCTCACCTTTCTTAGGATCATTGATGCACCATGAGCTGAGATCTTGCATGTAGCTCCAATCAGAGGGAAATTGACAGTCATGTTTAGCTTCTTCCATTTATTAATAATTGCTCCAACAGTTAGTCTTTTTTTACCAAGCTGCTTGGCAATTACCCCGTAGTACTTTTCAGCCTTGAGAAGGTTTACAATCTTGTCTCTGGTGTCTTTGGACAGCTCTTTGGTCTTAGCCATGTTAGTAGTTGGGAGTCTTACTGATTGTGTGGGGTGGGCAGGTGTCTTTATGCAGCTATTGACCTCAAATAGGTACTTTTAATTTAGACTAATAAGTGGAGTGGAGGTGGACTTTTTAGAGGCGGACTAACAGGTCTTTGAGGGCCAGAATGTTTGCTGATTGGCAGCTGTAACACACAAATAAATTATTAAAAAATCATACATTGTGATTTCTGGATTTTTTCTTTTATCTTATATATATCTGGCTGCAACATGGTCACATATTTCACAATATCACAAAATGATCATTAATTAATAAAGGAATAGGGCATAATAAAGTAAAATAAGAAAATTATGATTAAAATACAGGCAGTAGTACATGTATCATGCAAAAAAAAGAAAAAGAAAAATCGCATATCCTCCATCACTCTTTATACTGATGACCATATTTCAGTTAATTTTTGTTGTCTGTTTTGAATTTCAAAAGTGAGCCAAATTTTTTTTATATATATGGAAATGTAGAAATAGATTCTTCATATAAATATATGCATGTTCTTTTTCATGACAAAAATTAATAAATTTTTTGTCTATACAATTACTTGTGGGTAATTATTTATTCAGATGTGCGTTTATTTATTTATACTTGTCATTTTTTGTCATATGCAGAGAGCTTTGGTCAGAGAGTTTTTTTGTAGCTTCTGTCTGTGTGTGCGCATGCAACAATTATAGCTAATACTAATATAGCGAACCTTCCACCTTACCTGGTGTAACTGACAAATCCTGTGCGACTTCAACAGGGGGGAAAACGAATCTGGCTCCCAATCACGAGTCGGCTCTGATCGTTCCCTTCAAAGATTTGACTCTAAGAGCTGTTTCGTTCACCAACGACCCATCACTCACACACACTCTGCTGAAACGAACTCTGCTGGGACATGGCACACTCTGCTGAAATGAGAGAGAGAGAGAGAGCAAGCAGGAGTCTCTCTGTTCATTCACGCACATCGTTCTGTCTCAGTTCAACATTTTTCACCCCCTTTAATAAAAAAACGCAACTTTTAATTTACAAATACAGAACGATTCCATATTTTACGGGATGGGTGGCAACCCTAAGTTCAGTTCACATTACAAACCCAGCTAACAGATCAATTCACATTACAATCCCAGCGAACAGACCAATTCACATTACAAACCCAGCTTGAGCCTCAGAAATCCTGTTTAACTCAGCTGCTTCACTACAACATACTAGCTAGGCTAACACTGATAAGCTAATTTGGCCTAAACATTATCTGCTGGAAACTTGACAAAACTTTTTTTTTACGTTTTTTTTTTTCAAATAAATTATTATTACTTCACTTACCAGTTCTACGGTGGCCATTTTAGGACATCGTCATGGATCATCCCCGGGTTTCAAAATTGCTCCAGTCAGTTGTCATGTATCCTCTCTCACACACTCGGGGATCATTAAACATTGCTTCAGATGTCAGTTATCATCACTCAGTCGTCAGTTCTCACTCCTCAAGTATCAGGTCTCACTTCTCAGTCGTCTAGTATCAGGTCTCACTTCTCAGTCGTCAAGTATCAGGTCTCACTTCTCAGTCGTCAAGTATCAGGTCTCACTTCTCAGTCGTCAAGTATCAGGTCTCACTTCTCAGTCATCAAGTATCAGTTGTCATTTTTTTGGTCGTTCAACAGGTAAGTGTTTTAGTTTAGCTATAAAAAAAGACTGAGCACAATATTCACTTAACTTTATAGTTATATCCAAGCTGCAATTAATTTTTGGGTTCATTTAAACAGGTGTTACACCGAAATCTGTGACCGTCGACACGTGTGACCTTAGGAGGCACTATTTCGGTATTTCTCTTCACATTCACGACGCGGTTTTAATTCTTTTCACAGCGTTTGGAAAGCTTAGCGATCATCAACGCTCATATTTACATTTAATGTTCACGCAGATACTTGATTAGGTTTTAGACATGAATATCTGTAAAAACGTCCTCAGGCTGAGTCTACCAAAAAATTCTGCTGTCTACCAAAAGATTCTGAAGGAGAATGTCCAACCATCTGATCGTGACCTCAAGCTGAAACGAATTTGGGTTCTGCAGCAGGACAAACATCAGCAAGTCCACCTCTGAATGACTGAAAAAAAAAACAAAATGAAGACTTTGGATTGGCCTAGTCAATGTCCTGACCTGAATCCTATTGAGATGCTGTGGCATGACCTTAAAAAGGTCATTCATGCTTGAAAACCAGTCTGAATTACAACAATTCTGCAATGAGTGGGCCAAAATTCCTCCACAACGCTGTAAAAAACTTATTGCAAGTTATTGCAAATGCTTGGTTGCAGTTGTTGCTGCTAAGGGTGGCCCAACCAGCTATTAGGTTTAGGGGGCAATCACTTTTTCACACAGGGCCATGTAGGTTTGGATTTTTTTAGCTGATATATAAAGTTGTGTATCATCTGCATAACAGTGTAAATTAATATTATGTTTACTTATAACGTGGCCTAATGGAAGCATATAAAGTATGAATAATAGAGGTCCTAAGATAGATCCTTGTGGAATTCCACATCTCACTTTAGTACTGTTGGACGATACATCATTAACATTTACAAACTGGTAACGTTCTGTTAGATAAGATTTAAACCGCAATAGGGCTGTTCCTGTGATTCCAACCATATTCTCTAGTCTTTTTAGTAGAATATTGTGGTCTATTGTATCAAAAGCTGCACTTAGATCAAGTAAAACTAATAAAGATATGCAACCTTGATCAGAGGCAAGAAGATTATCATTTGTTATCTTAATAAGAGCTGTCTCAGTGCTATGATGGGGCCTAAATCCAGATTGGAACTTTTCATAAATTTGGTTTTTATGCAAATATGAGCAAAGCTGGGCCACAACTTTTTCCAAAATTTTAGACATGAATGGTAAATTAGAAATAGGTCTATAATTGGACAATATATTAGGGTCTAAATTTGATTTCTTTATCAAAGGTTTAATAACTGCTAATTTAAAAGCTTTGGGTACGTGTCCTAAGTTAAGGGACCAGTTTATTATTGTTAAAATAGGTGTAATTGTAACTGAGAGTGTTTCTTTAAGTAATTTTGAAGGAATAGCATCAAGTCTACAAGTTGTACAGTTT
>BRDA01035091.1:0-13137 GCA_036984385.1 Crenuchus spilurus | reverse complement strand
TCTCTCTGTCTCTCTCTCTCTCTCTCTCTCTCTCTCTGTCTCTGTCTCTCTCTCTCTCTCTCTGTCTCTCTCAGATCTGCTCCATGTCTCAGTTCTTTCTCGTGAGAAGGTGCTGCACTTATTCCCGGATCACAAACCTGCACTGCTGGTTTCTGCAGAACCAAATGTCAGTGCTTGTAAATCACAAATAACACTCTCAGTGTACTTTTACTGCAAACATTTAGGAACAAGCAATGCATATGCAAATACATTACCATTACAACTACAGTCTGAGTGTTTATGCTGTAGAATAAGTGTAGGTTAATACTTTAGTATGTAAAGACTTCTCTGGCTGTAGAAAAACATCAGTAGTTGCTGACTGAAATATCTACAGGATGCATGATGTCCACTATGCTAATTTAAACAAATCCATTTTTGAACAATTTAAGAATGCTTTTCTCTGAAGATATTTTCCTTTTGTGCTCAAGTTAGATTTTTCCTCAGAAATCCCAAAAATTGGAAAAGTATTAGCATTGCCTTTAACCGTATTTGTTTATCATGTGTTTTGTTACACATGAAATTACTGGCATGGTGATTACAGTCAGACACCTAGAACATTAAAGCCAAAGTATTTACAACACAACAACCGATACAGCTGTTCACTGTAAAGACCACCAAGCACAAATGGAGAGACTGTGTGTGTGTGTGTGTGTGTGTGTGTGTCTGTGTGTGTCTGTGTGGCAGCATGTGTGCCAGTTATTAAACCTTTTATTAAGAAATCAAATCTAGATCCTAATATATTGTCCAATTATAGACCTATTTCTAATTTACCATTCATGTCTAAAATTTTGGAAAAAGTTGTGGCCCAACAACTTTGCTCATATTTGCATAAAAACACATTTATGAAAAGTCCCAATCTGGATTTAGACCCCATCATAGCACTGAGACAGCTCTTATTAGCTTTTGATACAATAGAGCACAATATTTTCCTAAAAAGACTAGAGAATTTGGTTGGAATCACAGGAACAGCCCTATTGTGGTTTAAATCTTATCTAACAGAACGTTACCAGTTTGTAAATGTTAATGATGTATCGTCCAACATTACAAAAGTGAGATGTGGAATTCCACAAGGATCTATCTTAGGACCTCTATTATTCATACTTTATATGCTTCCATTAGGCCATGTTATAAGTAAACATAATATTAATTTCCACTGTTATGCAGATGATGCACAACTTTATATATCAGCTAAACCTGATGACAGGATTAGATTAAAGAAAATGGAGGATTGTGTAAAAGTTGTGAAATGCTGGATGTCATATAACTTCCTTCTCTTAAATAGTGACAAAACAGAGGTCCTTCTTCTGGGCCCAAAGACTATGAGAAATAAATGATCAGGATTAAGTTTAAATCTGGATAACTTCACTGTTACACCTGACTCACTAGCAAAAAATCTTGGTGTCATAATTGACTCAGATTTATCATTTGACCAACACATAACTAAAACTACTAGAACAGCTTTTCTACATCTCCGTAATATCTCCAAGTTAAGAAATGCCTTATCCCTACAGGATGCAGAAAAACTGGTACATGCGTTCATTACTTCTTAGGAACTTAAATAAACTTCAGTAAGTTCTAAATTGAATATAAAATTCTTTTAGTGAGGTATAAAGTGTTGGTATTTAGCAGCAAGGATAAAGCAGTAAATCTGATTGGCTGAGACACAGACAGGTTGTGATCATGACTGAATGATGACCAAACCTTTCTGGCAAAGTGTGACGCTTCAGTGTGACCTGTGGACCTGGACAAAGGTCAGGACTGAGGTCAGGGGGGAATCTACTGATGAGCCCTTGATGTCTCTCAGGGGATCATAGAGCTAGAGTAAAGAACCAGAGTCTATACGCAGAGAAGAACAACTACAGAGACACTTACAGCTCCAGACAATGTCCACTTAAACATCCAACATGTTCCTTAAAGTTCAGCAGAACATCTTAAAGGTCCATCACAGTCAGTGTATATTAAAGGTTCTTTGTGGACGTTTTCAGGTTAAAGGGGCAGATTAGTGTCTTTAACAGTAAAATACATGTAAAGGTCTGGAAGACAGAGTGAGTGGAGTCAACTTCAGATACATTCATTACAGCACAGTCTGGTACTGTTCTAAATGTTAAAGGACTAAACAGGGCATCTTCAAGAACACTACCCAGAGACAGGACAGGTACTGACCCAGTCCAGTACCACACAGGCTTGTTCACGGCTTCTGTATACAAAGCAGTTCCTCTATTAATCCACAGAAATCACATCCCAGTCATAAGGAAGTCCTGCTGTAGTTCTCACTCTGAGCTAAAACAAGTAGACAAGCGGAGATAAAGTCCTGATTCTACCCTTTCACTTTAGATCACACTTGTGTGTTAGTAGAAGAGGATGTACTCTATTATGATTTAAACATTACTGTTGTGGGTGCAGCCCTGATTTAAATCCTTGACATTTTGCTATTGGCTTTGTCCAAACAGACAGAAAACACATGTAAACCTCTACATAGATTTTAAATAAAAGACATCTAAGTACAACTGTATAACTGTGTAATTGATCATGTAATAACATTATAATTATATTTAAATAATATAGAAAACAGAACAGTAATCGAAATAGCAAAAGTAATAGTAAAAATAATAATAACAGAAGAAATAGCAATAGAGACAGTAATAAAAATAGTTAATAGACATAATAGCAACAGAAATAGGCAGCATAATAAAAATAGCAAAAGAAATAGAAAAAAATAATAGTAATACGCTATTAACAAACTAGTGACAGTGATAGTAACAGAAACAGTGATAGTAATAGTAACAGTGATAGTAATAGTAACAGTAACAGTGATAGTAATAGTAACAGTGATAGTAACAGTAACAGTGATAGTAACAATAACAGTAACAGTGATAGTAACAGTAACAGTGATGGTAATAGTAACAGTAACAGTGATAGTAATAGTAACAATGATAGTAACAGTAACAGTGATAGTAATAGTAACAATAATAGTAACAGTGATAGTAACAATAACAGTGATAGTAAGAGTGATAGTAACAGTAACAGTAACAGTGATAGTAACAGTAACAGTGATATTAACAGTAACAGTGATAGTAATAGTAACAGTAACAGTGATAGTAATAGTAACAGTGATAGTAACAATAACAGTGATGGTAATAGTAACAATGATAGTAACAGTAACAGTGATAGTAATAGTAACAATAATAGTAACAGTAACAGTGATAGTAACAATAACAGTGATAGTAAGAGTGATAGTAACAGTAACAGTAACAGTGATAGTAACAGTAACAGTGATAGTAATAGTAACAGTGATAGTAACAGTAACAGTGATAGTAATAGTAACAGTAACAGTGATAGTAATAGTAACAGTGATAGTAACAGTAACAGTGATGGTAATAGTAACAGTAACAGTGATAGTAATAGTAACAATGATAGTAACAGTAACAGTGATAGTAATAGTAACAATAATAGTAACAGTAACAGTGATAGTAACAATAACAGTGATAGTAACAGTAACAGTGATAGTAACAGTAACAATAACAGTGATAATAACAGTAACAGTGATAGTAACAGTAACAATAACAGTGATAATAACAGTTATAATGTAGCTAAAAGTGGAGCTTTATTGATTAGTTTATTACTCAGTAATTACACAGTAAACAGTGTAACCTGACTGAGATATTGTTAGGTTAAAGAATTGAGGAATAGACACACAGGCCTCCATGTTAAGTTATTGTAAGAGCTCAGTGACACTTGCATATTTCAGTGTTTGACAATACCAAAAAAAAGAGAGAAAAAAAAGAAAAAAAAGAGGCAGCCATGGCCTAGTGGTAAGGATCTGGTTTGATCCCCAGACAGGACATGACTGAAGTGCCCTTGAGCAAGGCACCTAACCCCCTAACTGCTCCCCGGGCACCGGTGGATAAGGGCTGCCCACCGCTTCGGGCACAAATTCTCATAGCCTAGTGTGTTCACTAGTGTGTGTGTGTGTGTGTGTGTGTGTGTGTGTGTGTTTCACTGCACGAATGGGTTAAATGCTGAGGTCAAATTCCGTTGTGAACAATCACATTGGCAAATTGGTGAATCTTAATCTTAATACCATTCAAAAGTTTGGGATCATTTGTTACTAATCTTTTTGTAAATAGTAATAAAATGCACTCGGTAAAGTTACATTTTAGACACAGAAGTTAAAGATTAATATACTGTAATCATCTCTGTGCCACACTATAAACCTTTCTGTCTTGAGCTCTAATCCCACTTTACAGCCAGTTTTCTGAGCCGTCTCAGATTTTACACTCATCTCTCTGAATGTGTGTATAAATCTGCACTAAAGTACTTTAAGGCTTCTAGTCAAGCCGAACTGAACACCTCCTATTATTAATGCTTATGGCTGACCTGTGACTGACCTATGCCACTCCATGGCATGCCAGGCAATCAGTGTGACCAGCTTCTGCCAGCGCTGCTTGGTCTCGAGCAGACGCTTCCTTTTTGTGGGCAGCAGGTCACTGAGGGTCATGGGTTAGCCTGGGTAACTCAGATCATTTGGGACAGTCGCGGATGGGAAGATCAGGAGGTGACCTGGGTCTGGAAGTCAAAAACAAAAGCTTTGTGATTGTGTGATTATTTGTAATTATTTGGGATTATAGAGGATGAGACTACCGAAGAGCTTTTCTGAAGCTACAGGGAGCCGTGAATGAGAACGTCTGTGAACAATAACACAAGGAGAGGATTATAAAGGTCCAGTACCTTCAAGCTGAATTTCTCTGTCTATCGTATACACACTCACACTGGGTGACTGAGGGTAACCACCTGACCCCTTTGTTTTTTTATACTCTGTAAGAAAAACATTATGAGCCCCACATCACAGCCCCGCCTTGTTTCTGTCCACATGCCTCATTTGTTTACGTTTCCCCATGTGCCGTCCTGTCACCATGTGTGTTTGTTTATGTCTTCCACGTGTCTTGGTCACATCATGTCTCTATGAACAGTTACATCACGTTGTTATACAGCCCGTGTTAATCGATGTTTGTTATTTCCACAGTCGTTGTGAGTCATTGTTTGTCACTATGTCATGTTTTGTCACCACGTTTATGTATATCTGGTGTTGTCACAGCCACAGTTTTAAAGGTATAAATGCAATAATGACTTTCAAGGTCTCCTCTTATACCTCATTAATGAACATTAGTGAAGGTGTGACAGATTAGTGGGTGTGGTTTAGGACACAGTCTGAAACTACTGTCAACTGTAAAGTTGAATAATACCTCACCAGTACTGACACAGCATTGTTGCCTTTATGTTTTAATTATGTATTTTTACAGAAATGACTGGGATATTTAGGTGACTGTTGGTAATTTCCCTTTGGGATTAATAAAGTATTTCTAATCTAATCTATTGATTTCTTGTGTCCAGTACTAAAGAAGCAGAATGTGGCTACTTTAACACATCAATCATTAAATCAACAAAAATGTCCAATAAAATCAAAGCGTAAGCCAGGTTAGCCTCTAAACTTCTTTTGTTAAATCCTTTTAGCTCTACTGGTCTGAGATCAGCTCTCATCAGTCTACGCAGATGTATTCAGGCGTATTTTAATCTTATAAACTGATCCCAGAGCAGGATTTGTACTCTATCAGTGTTAGCAAATGTGTACACACTGACCTGCAGGTTTTAGGACCCTGTGGATCAGCCCAGGGGGGTCTCTTTTTGTCCGTTGCAGCTCATGCATTGATTGTGACCATTGTGACTTGAAGGTCCACCATCTGTAATGTCCCATGTGGTTCAAGTCAATTAACGTCAGCAGCTTCCCACAGGATTATAGACATTTACATCTAATACTGATGTGAGAAGTGAAGCAGAGCAGTTACCAACATTACCATCATTCACTTTACATCACTTACATCATTACCATCATTTACATCACTTACATCATTACATTCACTTTATTTACATCATTACCATCATTTACATCATTTACATTATTTACATCATTACATTCAGTTTATTTACATCATTACCATCATTTACATCACTTACATCATTTACATCACTTACATCATTACAATCACATTATTTACATTGTTCACATTCTGTGCATCATCTCATACATACACACATACACATTATACTTATATAGCGCCTTTCTAGACACCCAAGGATGCTTTACAATCAATACACTCCATTTACTCACACCGGTGAGAAGCGGCAGCCAATCGCGCACAGCGTACTCTCAACCGGAAGCGACCGTCCACCTGGAGGACTGCATCGAGCACTAGGGGGATCACCCAGAACAGAGTGCCAACCATATCTGGGCATACATACATACATACTGTACATTCATTGATATACACCAGGGTCATTTTTAGAGTATCCAATCCACCTGATATCCATGTTTTTGGACTGTGGGAGGAAACTGGAGACCCCGGAGGAAACCCACACAGACACGGGGAGAACATGGAAACTCCACTCAGATGCAGACTCGAACCCAAGACCTCAGCGCTGAGAGGCGAACGTGCTAACCACTAAGCCACCGTGCTGCCATGTACACATTCTCCTCCCCCCTCTCTCCCACAAATAAAGAACTAAATGTAATTGTATTATCTCCTGTTAATCCTGACTCACTGAAGGACTTTTATTTTGAACACTTCTGTCTTTTCACACTTTATCACACATGCACCTCCTCTTCTCCTTTTCTCTCATCTTTTCTCCTTTCATGGCCTCCTGCTCTTTTTTCTCATCTCATCTCCTGTTGTCTCATCTGCTATTTCTCCTGTAAACTTTCATCTCTGCTTTTCTCATCTACTCTTCTCTTTTATCTCCCTTCTCATTTTTCCTCTTGTGCCTTTTCACCTCCTTATTCTCCTTCCCTCTCTTTCTCCTCTTTCTCATGTCTTCTCCATTTGTCTATTCTTTTTTCTCCTTTCCTCTCCTGTTTTCTGCTCTCTTCTGCCTTTTCTCCTTTAACTTCCTCTTTTCACATTCTTCTCTTCTCTTTTGTCTGTCTTCTATTTTTCTCTCCTCGTTGCTTGCTCTTTTCCATTTTCTCCTTTTCTCATCTGCTCTCCACATTTCTCCTCACCTTTTTCTATCCATACATCTGTTCTTTTCTTTTCTCCCTTTTTGTCCTGTTTTTTTATCTTTTTGCCCTCTTCTCTCCGTTTCTCCTTTGCTGTTTGTCTTTTCCTCTAGTTTTCTCTCCTTTTATTCTCTCTGATTTCTTCTTTTTTCTCTTTTTCCATCTTTCCCCCTTTTCTCTTCTGCTTTTTCACATATCCTCTTCTTTTTTCTATTCTCTTCACCCATTTTGTCCTCTGCCTTTTCTTATTTCCTGCCTATTCTATTTACTCTTCTTTTATTTTGTTTTCCCTTTTTCTCCTCGGCATTCTCTATTTTTTCTTCTCTTTACTTCCCCTTTGTCCCCTGCTTTTATCTTATTTCCTCTCTTCTCATCTCTTCATCATTTTCTCCTAATCTTTATATTTTCCTCTTTTCTCTTCTTTTCTCCCTTTCTCTTCTGATTTTTAGTCCTTCTGCTTTCTCCTCTATTTTCCCGTTTTCTCCTGTGTCTTATGTTATTTCCTCTCCTTCTCTCTTCCCCATTTTCTCCTCTTCTGCAGGTGCGCGCCACTCGCGCTTCTTTTTCCCGCTGCACGAGCAGCGCGCGCACTAGCGGCGCGAGGGGTGTGTGTGAGTGAGGACAGAGAGAGAGAGAGAGAGTATGGGTGTGTGTGTGTGTATGTATGTGAGTGAGGAGAGAGAGAGACAGAGTGTGTGTGTGTGTGTGTGTGAGTGAGTGAGTGAGTGAGTGAGAGAGAGTGTGTGTGAGTGAGAAGAGAGAGAGTGTGTGTGTGTGTGTGTGTGTGGTTGTCCAGGAGCTGCACGTGAGCACAGCAGTGACTCTAAACTTTACTCTCATCAGCAGCTTCAGAAACACTTATTTTAATTTTTCAATCCTGAATGTTCCGGTTTTTTTCTTTGGTTATTTATTTTTTGTTTACGAGTTTGTAGAAAATCCAGCACAGCTGCTTTAGTCATTTTTTTCTAAAACTTGAAAAAACTATTTTATACATATTTTTATTATATTTAAAATTAATCATTACATTATCAGCATTTTTTATTTATTAACTTAAGAGTGTTTGTGTGTGTGTGTGTGTGTGTGCGCGAGAGTGAGAGAGAGACACACACAGAGAGAGAGAGAGAGAGAGAGAGAAGTTCTTGTTTGCCTCTCTCTCCTGCTCTCAGTGCGCATGCGCGACTCTGCTCGGGGAGGGAAATTTAAAAACGGTTTTGGGCTCCGGACTCTCCGGTCTCTCTGGAAGGTGGAGCACCGATTACAAGCGGACACATACGGACATACGCACTGCAGCAGGATCCATAGCAGGTAAGTCAGATATGATTTAGCACATGAAACATGAGCTTTAATGTGTTATAAAGAAGCTTTAACGCTGTGACGGTTTAACAGGCTTCAGGTTAGCTTATCTCTGCTAAAACTCACCTGATTCACTCTCTCATTAAACACTAAAACTAAGTCATCTTTACTCATATTATTATACACGTTCAGACGTGTGTTTACGAGCTTTTCTGAATACAAATATAATCAAAAATGACTATAAATCAGTTTAAACTCACCTAAGCTTCAGTCTGACATCAGCAGAAAACCGTTAGGCTAGGCTAGTGTTAGCATCATTTTAAATTTATTTAAAAACAGCTGTGTACTCCTCAGTAAATAACTACTATTACTTTTAACTCCTTTCTAAATCATTTACTGGACATGAAAACTCTCTAAACCAGTCAGGAGAGGGTTCCCTTATTATTTTATTGTTGTTGAGTTAATACTGAGTTAATTTATATTTAGCTGAAAGTGACACACAGCTCCGAGAAAATGTAAAAAAAATAAACCACTGCAAATGATTTATTTCTATAGTTTTACTATTTATAGTTTAAGCGTAAATTTATTAAATTATTAAATTAATAAAAAGCATACTATTTATAGTTTTAAGAGCAAAATCACCATTATTGTTTTATTATATACAGGTAAAAATGACAAAAAAACAACAACAGACCTTGAATAATACAAAGAAAAATAATTTTTTAATATTCATTTTAAACCCCATAAAACTAATCTTGTAAGAGTTCTTAAATCAGTATAAGCCTGATGAGCTGATGCTCTGTCACATTACTGTTGGGTGACTATTGGGGGACTTTATGCCACTCCTGATGCTAAAATTCAAGCAGCTCAGCTTTGTTTGATGGTTTCTGACCTTCATCTTCCTCCTGATCACATTCCAGATGTTTTCAACAGGCTTCAGGTCAGGAGTGCTCTCTTTATTTTAACCAGAGCTGTTTTATTGTTTTGTCAGTAAAGTTTATATTCTGTAAAAGACACCAGATATACATCTACATTTCACCAGCAACGCCTTTCTATTCGGCTTCAATTTCTTCTGCTTCTCTGTAAACTTCACATTTACACTGAAAATGTAACTGAGCGTCACACTTAATCTGTGCTACAACTTCAGTTGTAGAATAAATGTCTAATTAATGTGAATTAATGAGGTAATATGATGTATTAACGCCTGAAGCCTGTGTTTGCTGTAGGAGATGATAGAAGGGGCTTTTCCACACAGGATGGCAGGACTGATGGAAAACTCAGCTCAGGACTACAGGTACAGTTTACTGGATTAACTTTATTCTCGGGGATTGAAGACTTTCATTCACAACAGCCAGTTTATACCACATTACAATACTGCTGCATCTCCTAATAATGTAGTATGATGGAAAAAGTTCATTTGTGTTCCTAATTGAATTCAAAAAGTGTATTTATTACACATAAAGTGACATTTCAGGCTTTTAATGTTGATACTGTTGAATAGTGATTTACTCAGAATAAAATATTGTAATAGTGTGATTGTGGAGTTCAGATGTTAATGAGCTGTAAGTCTTACTGATCAACAGTAAAATAAAAAGCTGAAATATCACTTTGTGTGTAATGATTATAAAATATGACAGTTTCTCATGTTTGAATTAAACGATGAACAATAATGACATTTGACTTATTTTACTTTACGTTAGTGATAAATGTGAGCCAGTTAGAGTAGAACCTTAAACACACCTGCCGGAAATATTTATTGATTAATTTTTGCCTTTGGCTATATTTATTGACTTTATTTTTAAGTACATGAACTCTTTCAGCCTTCGCTATTTATTGTGTATAGCAGCACAATTACAGTGTATTAAATGTCTTATTAGCTTTCTTTACATTTTTAGGGTACATATGTATGTGATAAAGGGGGGGGGGTGTTGGGAAGTAAAGATTTCAGATCATAATTAACATTTTAAATGATTTTATTAAGTAATTTTGGCTTTACATTCACTGTTACACCACCGGAGAGCACTTTTATATAATATAATGATATTTTCCACATATTTGATGTGTATCCTGTAATGTGTGAGTTTTTTAAGGAGAGGGAGAATGTGCCGTGTTTTGGCTCTGAATGGAGCTGTCAGAAACCATCAGCTCTGTTTACACGCCTGCTGGGGGCGCGCAGTCCCACTCCGGACGGGGGAGATCCTGCCTGTGTCCACCCCCTCGCACTTTTCTCGTGGATACTTAACGGTTTGCATCACCGAGCAAATCGAATCTTTTTTCTTCTCCTCTCCTTCCATTTGTACGACTTCCCTCTAATTACCGTGAAGAAATCTTACAATACACAGCTGGCTTTACAATGAGATGACAGAAATGCAAATCAGTACCAGGATGTTACCCCCCCAACCCCCTGTCCTTGATTATCTAAATTTGTGTTATTGTTATGAATTTTTTCAGAATCACAAAAGACATTCTTGACCTTCCAGACCTGCACAATTAGTGAAGCACAATGAGGAGAGCTTTACACACTGCAGTGCACTTTCATTTGGGCTTCAGCACAAACGGAACCATTAACAAAGCGGTCTGATCTGCAGCCGAGCTGCGCGCTGGACAGTCATGGTCACAGTTTTGTCTGTTTACTGACAACTGACCTCAGCAACAAGTGTGCTTGTGTGCCATCAGATGGGCTGTCTGTGCCAAAGCTAATCAGGAGCATCTGCCACAACCACATGAGATTTTAGTGGGTTTGTGCCCAGCACTTAGTACTTTAAAGGCTTCCTGTGTTTCTTTAGTGGACAGTGTGCTTTTATATTATATACAAATCAAAGCTTCAGACATTACACTTAACAAGCTTTTAGACTGACTCTGACCTAACAGGTGACTTAACAGGCAAGCTGGCTGTGTATTTGACCATCAGATGGGAAAAGTCCTCTTAATTTGGACTAAATCGTGTAATTACAGTCTGTTGTATCTGTTAGAAGTCATATGACCTGTTCAGCACTGACCAGGTGTCATTCAGCAGGCCGGCTTCTGTTGGATAACAATAGCAGGTTGGAAACAGGCGCTGAACTGTTTACGCGGTTGCAAGGTGTCTTCTTTTCTGTGCTTGGGGCAGAAGTTCTACTTCAAAGCTCAGAGGAATAAAGCTCCAGGTGTCTGGACAGTGTACAGTTTCACTGGAGCAAGCGCACGTTTGTGAAAGAAGAACGAGGAGTCCTCCGCTCCTTACTGCACCTCAGTACTGCAGGATTGTTTCTGAGACCGTTTTGTTTCACATCTATAGTCTGGGTTTCTAATTAGTCATGTATGTTTTAAAATTAGTTTTAATTAAAGCACAGAACCTTCTTCTGTGCCATAAAGAACCATTTTGGCTACAAATCTGGAGCCCAAGGCCGTGATCCTGCTCTCTCCTGTCCAATGATGTAATTTATTCAGGTGACAGACTGAGAGTGCCCCCCCAGCTCACACTAACTACCCCTCAGGCACTGTCTACTGCCCCATGTGCAGGGGGAGGGGGCAGAAGGCAGGCTCGCGTGGAAAGGGACAGGGAAACAGATGGCATCCTATTTGTCTGAGGCCTGTCATTCCAGCAGATTAATGCAAGGGGTTGGTTAAAAAAAAAAACGGTTTAGACAATCAAGGAGGGGTGTGGAGGAGGGGCCAAACAATGGTGACACGTGCCGGGGTGCAGATTTGTCGTTTGGGACACAATAGGTGATCATTTTTCAATAGGGCCGGACCAACTGTTGCAGACAACGTGTGCCCCAGAACCATGTTTCAAATGATCTCACGCGTTGTTTACATACGATTCAGCCAATGGCTGGGAGGCAGCCCTGGTCACCTGACTGCAGTCGCACATTCTGCATGTGTGTGTGGGGGGGTGGAGGGGTACCACGGGTGTCCCCCGACCCACAAAATAACCGAAAAAGTGAGGGTTGTCATAGCGACCCCAATTATTGGGCTGAATAGTGAGTGAGTGCAGGGACGTCTGGAGAGGAGTGAAGAGCCTCTCCTCTTTATTCTCTCCCTCGCTCCTCTCCTCCTCACTGAAGTGCATTACTTCCCTTCTGCCACATTTTTATTATTTATTACATTCTACATGAACTGTGCTGTGCTCATTAAAGCTTTTTATACAGAACCAGAGGAATCATGGTTCTAAAAGGTAAACAGTCTCATATTTAATATATGTGACACTTTTACTGTGGCTCTCAATTACAATATTTAAAGTGGAGTTTAAGTCTAATCAGACTGTATCAACGTTAAAAAGGCTTCAAATCTGTCACTTTAAGGGTAAAAAATAAGACTGTTTACCTTTCTGACCTAAATTCTGAACACAAATGAGCTTTTTTAATTTAGTAAACACTGTAAATGGTCCTTTTGTGTTAAGTTATAGTACACAGTAAATCCACCAGTGTTAAATCAACACTATTAGAGTTAAATTAACACTGAGGGTGTCAAAATGTAACACTCTCAGTGTTAATTTAACTCTAAGAGTGTTGATTTAACACTGGCAGATTTACTGTGTAGTCACTGATGTGGTGTAGGGTTTAACTCTCAGTGTTAATTTAACTCCAAGAGTGTTGATTTAACACTGGCAGATTTACTGTGTAGACACTGATATGGTGTAATGTTTAACTCTCAGTGTTAATTTAACTCTAAGAGTGCTGATTTAACACTGGCAGATTTACTGTGTAGACACTGATATGGTGTAATGTTTAACTCTCAGTGTTAATTTAACTCTAAGAGTGCTGATTTAACAC
>BRDA01035088.1:889-12669 GCA_036984385.1 Crenuchus spilurus | reverse complement strand
GTTTTTCATTAATTCAAAATGTTCTACATTGTAGATTAATATTAAAGTTATCTAAACTATGAATAAACACAAATGTAATTATTTAGTAAACAAACCAGAATATGTTTATATTTGACATTCTTCACAGTGGGCACCTCTTGCTTAGATGCAGCTTTCTTGGCATTTTCTCAGTCAGCTTTATGAGGTAGTCACCTGGAATGACTTTCAGTTAACAGTTGTGTCTTGTCAAGAGTTCATGACTTGCATTTCTTGCCTCTTAATATGTTTGAGACGTCAGTTGTGTGTCTACTTTGAAGTAAAATCTAAAACATGTTTTGGTTTGTTTAACACTTTTAAGTTTACTACATGATTCACTATGTGTTCACTCAGAGTCTGGATGACTTCAGTGTTTATTTACAGTGTAGGAAAATAAATAAACAAATAAAAACATTGAATGAGAACTTTTGACTGGTACTATACAATAATGCTAATTTCCGGGAGCATTCCCCGTAGAATCCCAACAGTATTTTAGCACTAACCTAATGTTTAAAACACTGAAAAAAGATTACAAGCTTGGGGAAATGTTACCAGTATGAAGCAGTTTCAGTGGCTTATTTACCAAAGAGGTTTGACATAGATATGTTGCAGTTTTCCTTTTCGTTAACAATAATAACTTTCATTAATAAGCCATTAACTAATGATTAATAACTGTGAACAAATCATTAGTTCATGAGAATCTGAACATGAACAAATGTTTATAAATGACAGTTCATGTATTTACTAATGATTGTATTCATTTGTGCAAATGTTAACTGAAACCAGCTACAGCACCTATTCACAGTCAATTATGTATCTAGAACTTACAGATGGCACACATGAACATTTTCTCTCACAAAATATGTTTAAATCTCTGAAAATGTACAAATTATTAGCTGATTCCACCATCACGTTTTAAACCTGTTGGTTAATGTAATGCTGTAGTCTTTCAGTTCAGCTCCTGGGTAAGTGTTAAGATATAACCAACTTTGACAAGGGCCAAAATGGGAAGGCTAAACTACTGGGTCAGCAGAATCTTCAAAACAGCATTTCTTGTGGAGTGTTCCTGGTATGAAGTGGTTAATACCTACCAAAAGTGATCCAAGGAAGGACAACCAGACAACCAATGAACAGAAGGTCATGAGTACCATTGATCTGTGTGGGGAGCAAAGGCAAGCCCATCTGGTCTGATTCCACAGAAGACCTACTGTAGCTAAAAATGGTCATACTGTCTATGATATAAAGGTGCCAGTCTGCCGAATATGGGGCTGCATAGTCAAAGACCAGTCAGAATACCAATGATACCCCTGCTCAACGCCAAAAGCGCCTACAATGGGCACTTGACCATCAGAACTGGACCATGAAACAGTGGAAGCAGGTGGCCTGGTCTGATGAATCATTTTTTCTTTTACATCATGTAGATGGCTGGGTGGGTTGAGATGGCACCAGGGTGTTATGAATGATCCGTGTATATTTTAGTTGCCAGAAATCATAAACCTTTTGCAGAAAGCCTGTTATGTATGCCTTGCGTGCTCCACAAAAAATGTAGAAATAAAGAAAATTACTCGACTCTTAAGCAATAGATTTGTTTTACTTTGAATTGTCTTACAGAACAAAGTCCTTTACATGTCATCTAAAGTAGACCAAGAGCATGCCTTGAATGCTAGTTTCTATTAGCTAAATAAGCTATCTAAATGTAAAGTCATCAGAGCTCTAAATTGGATTTGCAGATCCATGGCTACAAAAAAGCTCAAAAACCACACCTTAAACACACCACTGGTCTAGCTCCAGTTCTGGAGAGACAGCTGCTGTCAACATATGTGTCCTTTATGAATGGCAGAAAAAGGGGCACATAAAAAATGACACTATTTGTAGACTGCATAATAGCCTACATTCATATAGACCCCTCATCAACCTTTAACACTCAAAGAGCCATTTGGACCCGGTTTCCACATAAAAAAAAACAAAACAAAACAAAAAAAAAAAACACTGGGAGCCGCAAATACTTTTTGACATCTAAAATGAAGATAACACTGTATATACAATTTTTTTACCTCTATGCTTTCTATGTACAACAATTGCATTGTTTATAAAATTCATGAAGTGCTACAGAGAAAAACACATTTTATTTATTTAATGAACACATTTTGAACATTTTGATTGGTGCTTGAGCATAAATGTATTATTATTTATTTTAAAAATATTAATACATTACTTACAAATTATGATTTATATTTTATTAATAAATACTAGTTACTATTAATGACTAACTAATAATAACTATTAAGCATTAATATTAATAATAACATTAAAATCAATAAACTATTAAAAGCATGTAGCATAAAATTATCACCCAATTCTGTCTTTTTAGTCAATTTTACTCCAACTCATTACCACCAATTTTATAATTATGTTTTGACTGATTGGTCAGCAGACCTCATTTTCATTCAATTGTAGCTAATTTTGAGTAAAAATAAGCAGAAATTCTGAATTATTTTGACAATACTTAAACTTAGAGGCATGTAAATGGATGACTTATCACAGACTGGTAGACACACACACACACAAACACAGATTCTAATGTTAATTTAATTCAACTTCATTTAATATAGCGTAACACTGTTTTTGGACAGTAAAAACTGCAGGGGACCAAAATTACCTTTTGAAAAAGTGCAGGGGACATGTCTGTGCTGTGACCCACCAAATTATGTCTGTGCACGTGGAGCCGAAGACTAAGGATGAAAGAGCCACATGTGGCTCCGGAGCCTCGGGTTGCCGACCCCTGATATAGACTATTTAAACATCAGATAGCTTGTCCTTCACCTATAATTCAAGTTCCATAACCTCCTACTTTTAATCCCTATATTTTTATCTTGAAAAGACATTTGTGGTGGATTGTTCACTAAAACTAGGTGAGCATGTAGTAGACATGGTTTGTAAATATCAGCAGGCAGGGTCATCTGTTGGCCAAAGCATTTGGAAACATCAGCCCATTTGATCTGCTTTTCTGGTTTTAGATACACAGTTAAAAGCTGGGACAAGCTCACAAAAACTTTAAAAGGATTGTTTTCAGACATGAGGACATTTGGTCACTCTACATACAAGACACTTGCAGTAAAACACAGTAACAGATGTAGAAAGGTAAAAGGGTGCTTATCTTGTGTTTGCACTATGAAAATAAAAAGTAAATATTTTGTTTTAAAAATAATGTTATTCTTCATTTTTTCATCAAATAGTACAGCCAACTAGAGACGATTAGTTAGCTAATTGCTTCCTTGCATTAGATTATTATTTATTTATTTATTTATTTATTTTTTAAGATAAGAGGCATCTGATATGGAAGTCAGAATTTCTTCTAATTGAGCGAGGAAGTTGTGAGTTGGGAAATATCACTAAAGTACTTTAATAAAATCAAGTGGGTGTCCCTATTAAAAAGTCCTTAAGGTTCATTTTTTCTAGCACATATATTGTGGCTTATTTCACACTCTTGCAATAATAGAGATATTTGCTTTATATTCTCCAGGAGCTAATTTTATTAAATAAATTATTAATATACTTCCCAACTGCTTTATTATTTAGATTATTTAAATAGTAGTGTTGGTGTTGTTAGTGAAAACAATGTAGTAATACAGTATAGCAAACAAGTGATCTATTCAAAATTACTTCCTTAATTTTGTTATAAAAAGTAATCACATTTCTTATTACTTTTGCATTACTGAATAAAAACCAAACCAGTCTGTAGTAAAGGATCTTAATCACAGTGTTCATCTTTTAAAGGATGTGGATCCTCTGCTTTAATCAGTCAGGTCTACTTTATTAACATGACTGGTGCTGTATAAACACCCTGTAGACTTCATAGAAAATAAAGTAATTTAGAGTAAAACAAGTTGTTTGGGCTGTTTCTGAATGATTCAGTCTGATCAGATTAGGTGAGATTTGTATCTTCTGTCTTCTTAAGTACAGGTTTTGTTATCCTTATATTTCATATTAGCATGACTGAATGTTTCCACAGTTGGCTTAAACAGTACAAAAATTATATCTTGCCAAGTTAACTCATCTTAAATCTAGTCTAAATATCTAGTATTTCTGATTCTGAGAATGTTGTAAGCTTATAATAAGAGTATTGAACTTTTAAAAATGACATATTTGACTTGTTAAAAGATAAATGTTTTTGGGAAACTGTAGTCGATGATTTTACAGAAGAGCTGTGGATTCAACATTTTAGAATGACACACTCAACTTTTAATGAACTTTGTGATGCTGTGAGATCTCTAGTGGAGCAGCTGCACATTGTCCAAGGATTCTCCTCATTATTCCAAATATGCCGCATCATCTTCATCCTCTTTTGCGATATAAACCAATTTCGATACGACTGAAAAACCACCTCATCTTAGTGCAAAAGACTTTTATCGAAAAACGTGAGTTTTTTCGAAATTATCGTGTTTCCATTAAGCTAAACTTTATTCACAATTCTAATTTGCGACATTTCATGATCAATGGAAACTACTGTTTGGCAGTGTAACGTGGTAAATATCATTCTGGAGTGGGGTGAGTAATTGGGCAATTGGGGATATGTAATGACTTTCTATGTACCATGTTACTGCCAACACTGATAATTAACTTGCACAAAATAGCAATTATAATTTTGTTAATTTTCCATTAGAAGTTGAGAAAATTGCTATTTTATTGCCTTGATTTTTAAAGGAAATAGTTTTGAAGGTGTAAGACTCAACAAATGAAAGTTATTCATGGATAACACTACAAAGCATCAGATCATTGCTTTTGTCATGCTCCACACCACTGCAACCTTGTTTCAATTGATGCATCTTACAATAATTCAGTTCAGTTTTCAAGGATCAAAACTATCCATTTCAAGCATATTTTGAGAGTGGGATGCATTATTGACAGTTTTTTTTGTTGAGGCCCTGCACTGTAGGCAGTTATGTCATGATGTATAATGAGCTTCAAGGTGGCAACCCCTCCATGAACTCCTAACCTGCTTATGAAAGTTGGAGGACTGCTTTGCACTCATACTGAACTGCTCATCCAGGAAATTCTAACATTTCCTAATATGTCTGACACAAGCAGCAGTCCAACAGATCCTTGACTGACTTCTAACATCAATCACAGGTTTATCTCATGAATCTCTTTCTCAGCACGATCTCAGTGTCTCTGTTTAATCTGTCCTGTAAATGTGTCCTACTTGTGTCATATAACTGTTCAGTTCAGCCCAGAGAAGCATAGGTTCTCATTTCAATTCTTGGTTTTCCTCTGGGGTTCTTCATCAGAAGTTGTTCCTTTTGAATTTTGGTTCTCCTCAGGGGTTCTTAATCAGGGGTTATTCTGTTTTAGTCTTGGTTCTTCACAGTGATGTATTGAATGAATGAATGTTACACTTATATAGGGCATTTCTCAAACCCAAGGATGCTTTACAATCAACACACTCCATTTACACACACTCAAACACACACACCGGTGAGAAGCGGCAGCCAATTGCGCACAACGTACTCTTAACCATAAGCGACCGTCCACCTAGAGAACTGCATCGAGCACTAGTGGAATCAGCCAGGACAGAGTGACAACCATACATACATACATATTCATTCATACACATCAGGGTAATTTTTAGAGTATCCAGTTCACCTGATCTCCATGTTTTTGAACTGTGGGAGTGTGTATTCAAGACCAATAGAGCCAGGTTAGGGTCATGACCAAGACACATTACATCCAAATCAAGACCAAGAGCAAGACATTTAGGCTACTGTACTGAAATCCTGAAATCAAGGCCATTAAAAAGAGTTTATTCTGCTTCTGCTGGAGTAACCGTCTATCCAGGGAAGACTTTCTAGTAGATTTTGGAGCATTGCTGTGATGATTTGGTTTATCCAACAACAAGAGCTTTAGTGAGGTCAGAATTTTGGATGATCACCACCACCACATCCCCAACTCATCCCAGTACTGGATAGAGCAGAGAACACAGTTTCACTTCAGCACAACTCAATGCTGGGGGTCATTACACCCATAGCCCACACCTGGCATTAGACATGGTGCCAATAGGTTCATGTTTAATCCTATTCTATTGGCAGTACTTCTGTACACAGACTAAACAAGATGTGTGTGTGTGTGTGTGTGTGCATCTGTACATCTGCGTCAGCAGTGGCTGCACTGAATGTATTTATTAGAAGAACATTTGGACATACAGTGTATCAAAGAAAATAAAAAAATATAGAGTCTCTAAATGGAAAGAATAGAAGCCAGACCCCCTGTTGAGCCCAGGCTATTTAAGAGCCTGTTTTTCATCATAGTTTTCATGTATTAATAAGGACTGAGGAGACAATAGTGCACTTTAATACTTTAGAAAGAGGATAAAACTTCTTGAAAATAAGAAGCTAGGAACAAATTTACCTAGGACATGGGTTGATGAAAGGTTTAATGAAAAGATGAAAATCTGCATAGAAACTCTACTAATAAGACAGAAACTTTGGTCTTTTCACAGGACTGACTTTTCAAACAATGCTGTTGTTATCTTAGGTTTGTTTACAGTGTAGCAGCAGTGCTGGACGTAGGTTACCTGCCAGTGTTACGAGCCTCTATAAAAGCCTTTAGTCATATTAAATGATGCACACCTGCACTTCTTATGTGTTTAAAAGGCCTACTGGATATGAGAACACTCAATAAATACTCTGTCAGCTTATACCAATAGCGAGGCACTGTAGTCATCTTAATTCACATTTTATTAGCCTGACTGTGGTGACCTTCGTACGTGTGAATGCTGCTCTGCTCCGCGATGAGTGGGAGGGCCACGGCGCCCTGCAGGGTTTGGATTTTAATTACACTCTCAAGCCATTAAACAGCACTGACGTTTATCACGAGGCGGAGGGAAATAAACAAGGCTTAATTGGCTGACATCCGGATTGTTTTCTCCTGAACCGTCGCCACTCGAAGGACAGGCTTGAAGCACCAGAGTGAGGAGAGAAAATCAACACTGACCTATTACTCCCAATCTGGCCATGTTAGATTGGTTCATTAGCCATCGCTCGGAAAACTCACAGGGTGACGCAGTTTCAGGCACTTCTGTTGTATAATCGTCAAACGGATAAATAAAAATAGAAGAATAAAGACATTGTCAAAGGCAGCAAAAGAAGGCAGGTGAAGCTAGTTAATATATGGAGTAATCAGAACTATTAAATACTTAATAAAATAATATTCTTCTATCCAATTAACCATTTAATGCTGGTCAGGGTCACAGCGAGTCCCTCTACACCTTCACTGGGAAGGGCATTAAACTAATTTACCCCAATCCAGGACAGGGTGCCAATCCAACACTGAACACACACAAGGACAATTTAGAGTACTCAGTTCACCTGACACCTGTGTTTTTAGACGATGGGGGGAAATATTAGACGAAGCCTTAGAGGAAACAGGGAGAACATAAACACTCCACCCAGATGTTGACTTGAGCCAATGTCCCCAGTGCTAAGAGGGGAGCACGCTAACAAGCTACTGAACAAAAAAAATAGTTTAAATAATTCAAACTTAAAAATACATTAAAAAGTCAAAATTCTGATAGAAATACTTCAGTACTTGTTTTAAACTATAACATACACTGAGTAGATCTTAAGGCTGAGCAGTTAAACCAGACTAAAGCTGAAAGTGTGTATGAAATTGTTTCTTGAGATGGATTTTGCCATTAACATGGATAACATGACAAGCTCACAAACTGAAGTGGCTCCTTTATTAAGACAAACTATGATCTTGATCAGCTCAAATCTTTCTTTCAAACAGCTGTAAATTGGTGTGGTTTTGTGGATATAGGCTCGCTCAAAACCGGTGCGTTTTTGGTGAATATGTCCTTGTTCAAAAACTGTTGCATTATATGTGAAAGTGGACAATCATTTACCAGTGTGCTTGCACACAGAGGAATTCGACATCCCCATGTATCCCATTTATACCACCCATGCAGTGAAACACACACACAAGCACACTACACAGTAAATCTGCCAGTGTTAAATCAACACTATTAGAGTTTAATTAACACTAAGAGTGTCAAAATGTAACACTCTCAGTGTTAATTTAACTCTAATAGTGTTGATTTAACACGGGCATATTTACTGTGTAGGGAGCAGTGTGTATGTATTTAAAGCAGTGGGTAGCTCTATCCATGGTGCCCGGGCAACAGTTGGAGGTTAGGTGCCTTGCTCAAGGGTACTTCAGTCATGACCTGCCATGGGATCAAACCAGTAATATCCCAATCAAAAGACTGGCACCTGGTGGATATGGGCTCAAAGCAAAGCAAGTGTGTTTTACGTTGATACGTCCTCACTCAAAACGTGTTTTTGTGGATATGACCTCACTGATAACACTTTACTTTTGTAAATAAGTTCATATCTCGCAGCCCTACTTGATGTACAACATTTTCCTTTTCCTCTTGCCATGATAATTAGTCTCCTAATTAATGAGTAAATATTAAAAGTTGCTACTTCCTCTCATTTTCTATTCTATCGGTTAACCTTTAGAATGAATGGAGCACATATGGTTTCCTGTTTAAGAACACAAACATTAATTAAGCTCCCCAAAATAAAACTGCATAAGATAATGAAGCATTAACACTTATTAGTAAAGGCCAGTCAATTTTGTCAACACCTAAACTGTTCATGTTTGGAATAACACCTGCTCATTTCTGTCCCTGTTTTTAATTATCTGATCAAAATTCAAGCTGCTTGGCTTAAACATGATAAAAGTGCTGGAGCTTTGATAACAAATGTGTACTAATTAAAGAGTCTGGTATGTTTAAAGCTCAGTGTTCTATCTTTTGTCCCTTTTCTACTCCTGACTTCTGCAGTTCTGGGTCAGAAATTACAGTCGAGCTGTTAGCCGGACTGCTCAAAGCAGGGGTCACCTCACATCCACGCTAACAGCCGACACAATTATAATGCACACTGCAAAATGCAATTAAGGTGAAGCAGGCTGGGAGATATATTGAAAATGTCAGAATAGGAAAGGAGAAGAAAATGGCAATGTGCAAATGAGTAAAAAAGAACAATTAGAAACCATAGTGTGGAGTCACTGAATGTGTGATGTATATTATTTCCATATTCATTTGTGTATAAGATTTATTATATGTATCTATTCACTTGCTTGTTTACTTTGTACAATTAATTGTGTTTAAGTTTTCTTATTCATGTGGTGGTTTGGTAAGGTGTGTTGCTGATCATTCAGAGATTTTATGCTCCACTCACTGTTCACTCTATTAGACACACCTACCTTGTTGGTCCACCTTGTAGATGTAAAGTCAGAGACAGCAGCTCATCTGTTCCTGCAGAGTTTCTGGCACTGAGGTCTTAGAAGTGGTCTCGATCTGGATCTACTGAACCATGGTCCGGTTTGTGTGCAGTGTGAAAACACTTTTCTAGAAGGTTCAGACTTTCAGACAAAAAAAATGAAGGTGAGGCAGGCGGTCCTCATCCATTTAACAACAACAACAGAAGAAGAAAAATAACCAGAAAAACAACAAAAATGAGCATGTATAAACACAAACATGTTGAAACGTGCAGCTTATTTTCTGAGAGGATGAGAGAGAAAGGATATTACAGGATGTTAGAGCAATGCCACCTTAACGTAAACACACACCAATGTCAGATGCAGATGCTTCTACAAATCAATCAGTGTCAAATGTAGGAAGATGCTCGCCACATAAGTGATGACGATAAGACGTAGGCATATCATACAAAGGTCTTTGGTGCGCTCACAAAAATACAGTGTGAAAACAAACCTAACAGATCAAATATATACAAGCTAACAAACACACAAACCTTGGTTTGGACCATGGTCCAGAGTTTTAGGTGTGAAAATGGCCATAAACTCCAGCACCTCTGTTGGGTTTGATTCTGATTGGTCTAAAGTGTTGAAATGACACATGCTCCATGACTGGCAACTGGAATTTTTATTTCTATTTGTTGGATTACAAACTGACTTTTATTTGCAACTAAATTATGATTTTGGATTAGTTTTATTTATTACATTTAATATATATTATTATTATTGATTAAACATTATATTTTAATTTCAGATACATTGATGAATTAACATACTTTCAATAATCATCTAATAAAAATATTAGATTTACTGACTAGTAGGCTTGGGTTGATAGACAATGCCATCATCCATTGTTGATTGCTTTATTGTTGAGCCAGCATTATGATGTAACTCACCCAGCCCTATACAACACTACTAAATACAATATTATACAATACTGACAACTACATGATGCTTTGAAACATTCAAGCTTGCCTGGTATGTCTCTATCTCCTTCAGTTTTACTTTCACTTTCTTCACTTGTTTGTAGCTTTTATCTCTTCTTCAAACACATAATTATGTCTATACTCAGTGAATATTACATATTTTTTGGTAAGTAAAAAGCGCTTCACAGTGAAGTGACACCTCTGTCTCTAATGCTAACTGGCTAACTTGCTAACCAACATCTCACACATTATATTCCTCTACAAAATTACTAAAAAATAATATTAAAATTATGTTTTTACATAATGTAGCAACAGAAATTATATTACTTTTTTATTATATGAAGCCAGTCAAATGTGGTATTTGAGGATGTGGTAAATGTGGTAAATTGGAGGATGGGCAGAAGTGTGCATACATTTGAGAAATGAATTAATTAATAGTGATTAATGTAATAGCCATTGAAAATAATGTAAAAGAAAGTATATAAAAACTTAGAGTACCTTTGTAAGACTACTGATACAACTGCCCCATAGAAGATACCCTTGTCCATTATCAATGGCTGACAGACATCATGCTTCAGTCCACCCTGCCAAATGCCGTCAGCCAGTGTGTCATTGCTCTGAGATGTTCAGGCTTTCCTGGTATGTCTCTGTAACTGTGTTTGAAATTGCCTACTTCCACACTGCACTGTAGGTCAAATCAGTAGGTGAGAATGTCTAGAGTGTCTGAATACACTGTACACAG
Source organism: Crenuchus spilurus (assembly GCA_036984385.1). Lineage (NCBI taxonomy): Eukaryota > Metazoa > Chordata > Actinopteri > Characiformes > Crenuchidae > Crenuchus > Crenuchus spilurus. Next base: position 1,671 of record BRDA01035088.1, on the reverse strand, counting down.
TATTCACACAGTATTCATCAAGCAGTACATGAAAAATACCTGGAATCCCCACTGAATCAGAAGATAATTTGAAGTATGCCAGCACAGCACGCTGTGCTATCCCATGATTCAACAGCAATTGCAGAGGCATTCAGAGCTGTGGGAAAATGCAGAAAGTGGGGACTTGGCTACAAGTGACAACCTGATAAATACAATTTTAAAATATGATTATGTGCAACATGAAGGAATGTTATGAGTAACTGTAGGAACTTTGAGCTTTTTTTGAAGTGTTATCAATGCAACTTTTCATTTTTAAGACTAGCAGTGAAAGCTGAGGTAAAGTAAGTTTAGCTAGCTAGTTAGCCAGTCAAGCTAACTGTTGTACCAAAAGTAAAGACATATATCTCCCAATTTCCTAACAATACAATATCAGAGTAGGTTTAACAGGGAATAATATTGCAAAGTGTGTGTGTGTGTGTGTGTGTGTGTGTGTGCGCACTGGTAATCATCACGGTGTGGGGACATCAATCTGTTTACACAGTCACGTCATGGGGACCTCTTGCGTTGTGGGGACAAAAAATCGAGTCCCCGTACGAAAAACCCGGTTTCGACTTTGAGTGAGTCCGTGTAAATATTGTCGAGGACCTGACTAGATCTTCCCAAAGGGATCACCCCTGAGCTAAAAAACAGGGGTGTTGCGTTCTCCAGGGGTACTGCACTGACACATTTGTCTAACTACAGGGGTGTGGCACTACTAATGGTCACGCGTGTGTGTGTGTGTGTGTGTGTGTGTGTGTGAAACG
>BRDA01035086.1:15356-37760 GCA_036984385.1 Crenuchus spilurus | reverse complement strand
TCACATCAGAAACGATCATCTCAACACATTCACATCAGAAACGATCATCTCAACTCATTCATATCAGAAACAATCATCTCAACACATTCACATCATAAACAATCATCTCAACACATTCATATCATAAACGATCATCTCAACACATTCACAACAGAAACGATCATCTCAACACATTTGCATCAGAAATGATCATCTCAACACATTCACATCAGAAACGATCATCTCAACACATTCACAACAGAAACAATCATCTCAACACATTTGCATCAGAAATGATCATCTCAACACATTCACATCAGAAACGATCATCTCAACACATTCGCAACACAACAGAAATGATCATCTCAACACACTGACATAAGTAACAATCTACTCAACTCATTCGCAACAGAAACGACCATCTCAAAACATTCACATCATAAACTATCATCTCAACACATTCACATCAGAAACGATCATCTCAACACATTCACACCAGAAACAATCATCTCAACACATTCACATCAGAAACGATCATCTCAACACATTCACACCAGAAACGATCATCTCAACACATTCACATCAGAAACGATCATCTCAACACATTCACATCAGAAACGATCATCTCAACACATTCACATCAGAAACGATCATCTCAACACATTCACATCAGAAACAATCATCTCAACACATTCATATCAGAAACAATCATCTCAACACATTCACACCAGAAACGATCATCTCAACACATTCACAACAGAAACAATCATCTCAACACATTTGCATCAGAAACGATCATCTCAACACATTCACATCAGAAACGATCATCTCAACACATTCGCAACAGAAACGATCATCTCAACACATTCACATCAGAAACAATCATCTCAACTCATTCGCAACACAACAGAAATGATCATCTCAACACACTGACATAAGAAACAATCTACTCAACTCATTCGCAACAGAAATGACCATCTCAAAACATTCACATCATAAACTATCATCTCAAAAAAAGTCTTCAATCAGGACTTGCAAACATACATGCAAAAGTTTTTTTTTATTATACTTGGCAACAAAATGGGGATTGTGGGATTGCATGTTTCCCGAATGTATTTGGAAATATATGTATTTGCTAAATTTCTACATTTATAAAATATAGAATTTGGGTTTCAGACAACAAAGAAATGTAACATTTACATCTGGAAAGTTACAAATGCCACAAATGAACAAAATGTAAGTACTTTTTATTTCTAAAGCACATTTAAAACAACCAGAATTGAACCAAAAAGCTGTACAAATCTATGGGGGACATTTAAAAGAAGAAACGCATAGGCTAAGAAAGAACTAAAAAAGAGTTAAGCTAAGTAGACCAGTGTTATTCTGATAACATCTTTCAATAAGGATTGCATAATAATAATTTGTATAGGTCATCGGCCCTTTAATTTGCACAGATTTTTTTGTCAATGTGCCAGTAAAAATTTACATAAACTATTCTACAGACAATATTCATGCTCCCAGGTTAATTAATGTGGAACTAAAAATAAAGTAAACCCCTGTAGTCGCGGGGGTTAGGGACCACAACCTACCGCAAATAGCAGAAATCCGCGAATACTTGTAACCCCCCTAAAAGTGCTTCTAAATACCTATTTTGATGGTTAAATCGAACCAAATGCCTTAAACTATCATCCTTAACACTTCAGAAACACGTGTAAAGACAGAGAAAATAAAGTTTACTCTCTCTCTCGCTCTCTCCGTCTCCTTCTCCATCTCTCGCTCGCTCTCTCCATCTCTTTCTCTCTCCTTCTCTCCATCTCTCTGTCTCCATCTCTCTCTCTCTCTCTCTCTCTCCATCTCTTTCTCCATCTCTTTCTCTCTCCTTCTCTCCATCTCTCTCTCTCCATCTCACTCTCTCTCTCTCTCCATCTCTTTCTTTCTCCATCTCTTTCTCTCTCCTTCTCTCCATCTCTCTCTCTCCATCTCTCTCTCTCTCCATCTCTCTCTCTCTCCATCTCTCTCTCTCTCTCTCTCTGAGAGCCGCTTACACTTCGCCACTTACACTTTGTGCTGGAAGCCTGAGAAGAAGCTGGGCATTTAGGTGGCATCTTAGTGGTAAAAGAAAAGCAAAACTAGTCAGGTCTACAGCTCCCGCGAAAGTGGCTGTGTGTTGTGCGGATCAGCCAATGAGAGCTGGCCTTGTACAGGCATCCGAACACCAGCCAATAGCGTTGAGTATTGGAGCATGCACGTATACACATACCCAACTGTTGTACAGTACATATGTTCTACAGAACAAACCGCGAATTTGTGGGTTTTCCGCGACTAAAAAGTAGATATGTTCTAGAGAAAATTCCGTGAATAGGTGAATCCGCGAATGCTGAACTGCGAATAGGCGGGGGTTCACTGTAGTACGATATTATGATACTTGAAGTACTGTTGTAAACAATGGCCGAGACTACTGTTTAGAATCACTTATATGGAAAAATGTATGTTATTGTAGAACTAGGGTGCTCAAACAATAAGTTATGAGGTAACCTTTTTCATACTTTCCGGAGTGACAAATTGTGAGATCAAAAAGTTAAAGCAAGTCAAAATTATCTATTAAAAAAAACAAAACAAAATGAAGGACACTGTATGTCTGGTGTAGAAGTATAACTACAGCGGCACTGCTAATGAGGTTAGCTTTTAATGAAATCGGACATATCTCTCTGTACTGGCTGAAATCTGTAGCAGGACGTAGCTAGCAAAACTAGCCAAACGCTAAACACTATAATTGTAAATTTCCTCACTGTGAGATTAATAAAGAATTATCTTATCTTAAACGTGGTAGTTGTCATGTACTGTAATAGGTCTAATAGTCTATTATGTTCATATTCTTAAAGCTGTTTGTAACCAGTTAGCTGGCTAGGCTAGCATCACATGCAGCTCCTCCATTTAATTTTAATTAAGTCAATGATTTGACTGGCTTGAAACATCTTACTCTTTTCACTTTTAACAGCACAAAATCAGAAATAAGAGTGTTTGAGTGTTGTTGCTCAACACTTATATTGTATTTGTTGCAGAAAGTGATTTAGCTTAAAGCTTAATGGGAAAAATTCTCTCTCTGTGAGAAATGTTTATTCTTTTACCATAAGTTACCATTTGGGAGATTGAAAGTTTTGTTACAACAGAGACCATATGGACCTCTGTTACACTGCTGTGTCAGAGTGGGAGTGGCTGCAGTGCAGAGGAGAGAAACACATGGTGTGTGTCATCAACCCCAGAGCCAGAGATTCTGCAGCCAAGAGAATCTGCACCCCTGGCCAGAGCCCTGACAGGACACAAGACAGGAAAGACGAACCCTGTACTGCACATGTTTTACATAAAACACACACATGCATACTGGTTATTATACAATGTTAGGACAGAGGGTCAATTTTACGTCCTATATACGTTATAAATATGTAAGTACTTATGTTTTCATATCGCTTATGCCAAAAGTCAGGATCCAGATGTTGTAGGTTAGCCCTGTTTTCTCTAAAAAAGCTTTTTTTTTATGGAAATGGATATACACACACACTCCTCTGTGAAATAAAACTTCATGGCTGAGATCATACAAGAAGCAAAGACTCTTCCACCTAAATGTAGCCTGCAGATATGCACGTTTTGTTATGAAACGTCTCCCTGAGGCAGAATGACTTCATATTCAGTGCTAATGCAGTTACTGCTTTAGGCAACATGACAGCATGGTCATGTAGCCATGAAAATCCCACAATAAGCTACCAGACGTTTTTCCCACGAGAGAGAGAGGGAGAGAGAGAGAGAGAGAGAGAGAGAGAGAGAGAGAGAGAGAGAGAGAGAGAGAGAGAGAGAGAGAGAGAGAGAGAGAGAGAGCTTTGAACCTGTTGCGTAACTGTTGCTTTCCATTTCAGTTGACAAATTGATTTCCTTTGTGCTCGCTGTTGCATCCTTGGAATGGACATAAGAGTAAGAACAGTCCAAAATGAAAGGACAAAGGGGGACAGAGTTAATGTACCATTAGATTGACTTCTAGTTCAGACATTCCTCTGTACACACGATGCCTCGGCTAAGTCTTTGAGACAAAAAGGGTTGATGTGGCTTTCTCCTGGCATTGTAACACAGCTGGAACATTGCCTCCGCAACCAGAGGCTGAGCCAAGAGAGCAATAAAGGAGAAAAATAACATGATTTGAATTACAGAAAGAAAAAAAATAATACCTTCTGCCGTGCACAAGAGGGGACACGGGCACACGGCCAAGGCAGGAAGTTGTTAATAGTTTCTTTCTGCATTTCACCTGAATTTATCTTTCCCGCTACAATGATTTCACTCACTCTATACAGATCTGGCCTACTTTCTCTCCCTCACCCACTATCTCTCCCTTTGTCTCTCACTCCCTAACCATCATTCTCTCTTTCACTTACCCTTCTACCTTTCTCTCCTTCTCATTACGATTGCACTTAATCTTTCTGACAACTAAAAGAGACCGAAAGAAACACCACTAGGTCTCCTCAGCCAGCAGAAAGCTGTATCAGCATGTCTGTCTTCAGCACAGCCTCCTGTCACAATTCATCTTCAGACCTATTACTCCATACATTATTCACATCAAGGCCAGACCCTCTATACGCATGAATCAGCCATACAAAAAGACTGGAGAGCTTGAGCAAAAGTAAATTCATACATCTCAAGCTTTGTGCTGTTATAAGTTTCACAATAGATGAATGGAAACGTCTTGAGCTGTAGACCACACAAGGGCATAGAATACATTCAGTCATGTCCATCAGAGTAATACATCTCAATAAGAAAAGAGACAACAAGTGACGGATAAGAGGTCATGTGAGAAAATTAGGGGGTATCTAAAAATTAGGAAAAAGATGATCCTTGAAGTTATGATTCATAGAAAAAACACAAAATGTACACAATTCTTCCCATTCACCAAATATAATAATAATAATAATAATAATAATAATAATAATAATAATTAATAATAATAATAATAATAGTAGTAGTAGTAGTAGAAGTAGTAGTAGTTGTTATTGTTGTTGTTGTTATTTGAAGTTATATACAGCTTTTCCCAAACCCAGTACGCTTCACTGCGCAGAAGAAAAAAAGTGAAGTGAGAATAGAAGCTGAGCAGAAGGATAGTGTGGGACAGTCTCAGAGGGATTGTGGTAAGGTGTTAAAAAAAGTTTGAGGGCCAACATACTGAAGAATCTGCCCCCCACAGTGACCAGTTTGAACTTAGGGATGATCAACAGACCAGAATTAGAGGACTTAAGAGTTGGGGAAGGGCAGTAATGATGCAGAAGCTCGGCTAAGTAGGCTGGTGCTAAACCATGGAGAGAAAGTTAACAGCAGGAGTTCAAACTGAATGTGAAGTGGAACAGGAAGCCAGTGTAACTGAAACAGAAGCACAGTCACAGAGCCAAATCATGCCTGATGTATCAAAAATATCAAAACTATTCCATTGTTAAATTTGGCAATGAATTCTGTAATTTACTTTCAAAACTCTCCAAACTTTTTAAAACTTAGTTGTGTTACTTTGGCACAAGTAATACCATGCTGTATTTTGTTGACAAATGAAGAGTTCTGCACAGATTTCTTCATTAAAGATGTGTATTTTTTACTTTATAGCCAGAGTATCAATGTGCTAACAAGTATATACACTTACTACACTTGGTACTAGTATTGAAATCATAATACTGGTACTGTGACAGTCTGTCTGATGATGGAAGTCACAAATCTAATGTTATGTGTAAGTGTAAGTTTCTCTGTCATACAAAAACAATTTATATGACACAGATCACTGTATGACCTATGAGCTGTGGGCTCTTAGTAAGTGTTTTTTTTTACTTTTTGATGGATTGATGGATGGATGGATGGATGGAAAGGTGGGTGGGTGGATAGATTGGTGGGTTGGTGGATGGATGGGTGGATGGATGGATGGATAGATAGATTGGTGGATGGATGGATTCATGGATAGATAGAAGATAGATAGATAAATTGGTGGGTGGGTGGATGAATGAGTGGGTGGATGGATGGGTGGATAGATAGATTGGTGGATGGGTGGGTGGATGGATGGATAGATGGATGGATAGAAGATAGATAGATACTGTAGATTGTGGGTGGATGGATGGATGGATGGATGGGTGGGTGGCTGGGTGGATGGATGGATGGGTGGATAGAAGATTGGTAGGTGGGTGGATGGATGGATGGATAGATAGAATGGTGGGTGGGTGGATGGATGGATAGAAGATAGATAGATAGATTGATGGGTGGATGGATAGATGGATGGATGGGTGGGTGGCTGGGTGGATGGATGGATAGAAGATTGGTAGGTGGGTGGATGGATGGATGGATAGATAGAATGGTGGGTGGGTGGATGGATGGATAGATGGATGGATAGATAGATTGATCGTTCCAGAGAGAGCAAGCCAAAGGCAACAGTTGCATGGAAAATCTCTGTAAGAAACCTTGAGAAGAACCAAGGCTCACCCAGGGGACCCATCCTCCTCTGGTTGACATCAGACGGCAAATAAAAATAACACAAAATAATACAAATAGAAAATGAGATGATAATGAGATGAGTAATAAATGAATAACAGTGGATAAATAAACAATCATTAGGCAATGATTTTGATCAATCTTAGATTAACAGAACGAGACAGAATGAGAGTGAGAATTGAGCTCACGACTGTATATTATCCGTGGCTGATGCTCTATGTGTAGGGCTCAGTGGATCTGCTGAGTAGACTGAAGAGGAAACAGCATCACTGCCTAAATAGAGCCTATCAGAGTAGCAGTAGGATGTGGAGATGGACAATTAACAATGGACAGACTTCATGACACCAATTTGAAAATGGCAGCCTGACTTTACATTGTGTGAACATATCGTGATGGACAGAAATACTCCAAAATGACTTGAATTTAAATCTTTTTACATTGACATCCATTAAAAGTCAGCTTTGTTCCTTCTGATGTTGACTTTGTTCTGATAGCAGCTATATTTAGTTTGGGTTTGTTGACTGACCAACATCTGTAGCTATATATTCAATGTAAACCCTTCATTTTCTCAATGTTATAGAGTTTGTCCATCACGGATAAATGGTTTCAATGTGAACATTTAAGACAGGGAGCTTTAAATCTGGTCCTCTTCTGCACAACCTGCTGATGATGGTTCAATTCACCTGAAAATTGCCAGGTTTAGTAGGTGGAGATATCTGTATCACCAAATTCCAGGACACGAACTGAGCATCCTTGACTTTAAGCATTTATGATGTTGAGTGATACAGCCAAGTAAACTCTATATGCTAAGTTAACTACTGTATAACATTTGTTTTCATTTTAATGGTCAGTTTGTTTGAATCTTGGGGCTGTGGAAGCTTTTGTGGTTGGCTGTGTGGGCTGATATAGATCAGTATTATAGCCTCATATCTCCAGTGCACCAGTGCAAAAACCAAAGAAGCGAACTTCAGACACCAAACACATCTTTTTGATCAATTACATTTGGGAGAAGAGGAAGAATGTAGAAATAGATTGTTTGGGCAGACTCGTTCTTTTAAGTGTTCGTCTGGGTTGTAAGACACACCACTATCCTACAGTTTGACTCAATAACACAGACTCAGATGGCTGATTTCCATCCACACAAAGTAGAAATGTAGGTAAACATGTTGCTAAACATATAAACGATGTGTCCAGATGTTTGTGGACACTCCTTCTAATGAATGCATTCAGCTACTTTTAAGTTGCACCCACAGCTTGTCTAGTCCCTGTAGAGAAGTGCTGAATATAGAGTAGGACTCTCTGGAGCAGATAAACATGAACCTATTGGCATCAGGTGTGCACTAGAGGGGCATAAAGCCCCCCAGCATTGAGCTGTGTTCTCTGGAATTATGGCGCTCCACCCAGCTTTTGGGATGAGTTAAGTGATGTTTGGTGATGAGGTAGTGACAGTAAATTGTTTTTAATACCCTTAACTTTGAAAGAAACTGCTAAGTGCATACTACACCTCTTGTGGGCTGGAGTGAGGAGGAGAACCCTGAGAAACTTAGGGATGAAGAACAGAGCATGAATTTTAATAAAGTAGAGTATGGTTGAAAGAAGAAGGTGATGTAAGAGGTGCGGTTCAGGGGCTAAGACGCTGACACTATGACCGGAGGATCATGAGTTTGAATCCCGGTCATGCTGTTTGCCATCAACAGCCGGGGCCAAAGAGAGCAAAAATTGGCAGTGCTCTCTCTGGGCGGGTAGATGGTGCTCTCTCTCTATTATTCACACATTGCAATGTCCGCTGTCTCAGGCGTCTACTGATTGGTCCATTCAGAGCTGGGAATCCTGCGCTTTCCTCCAAGTTGGCGCCCCAGTGACGGTGTGTCAGCGGTAGTTAGAAAAGAGGCGGTGGCTACATCACACACAGCAGAGGAGGCTTGTGCTTGTCTTCACCCTGCTAGAGTCAGGGACAGTGCAAAAGTGATGGGGAGAGTCCTAACGGATGGGATGGGCTAATTGGCAACTACTACATTGGGAAACGGATAAAAATTGGCAAAGAATGAATGAATAAAATTATAAAATAAGAGGTGAGGTTCATATAGTGCATCTAATGAAGGTTAGGGTGGAGAAAAGATGTGGTCCTTATTACAAACCTACCCACAATACTTGCAGCTCCACCACTTTCCTCCTTAGTTGGGAGATAAGGATGGTGCCACATAAACACCCCACACATTTTGAATTCAAGTTAAAGGATAATTTTTCTCACTGATGTAGCATGAATGTAAACATTACAGTATAAAACTTTGAAAAGTACTAATTACTCCCAAGTTCATAAATGAAAACTGAGGTGCAAAACCAGCACATTCAAGATGTTTGGTATTAGGGGTGCAGGAAAAAATCGCTGCTAGCTCGAATCGCGTTTCTCACATTGAACGATTCAGAATAGATTCTTGTTTTTAAAAAAATCGATTTTTTTTGCGGGTGCGGATGTGCCTTCTCAGCCACCGTAGTGCTAGGCAAAACAAGGAAGCAGCATCAGCTATGTACAGGCATGCAAGCCAAGCCGCGGCCTTTGAAAGCAACCATTTGGAAACACTTTGGATTCTACCGTCAACCCGACCCGGGTAAGAAAGGGCTTGACGTGACTCCTGTGATTTGCAGAGATTGCAACGGTAAAGTATTTCGTTTCGATTTGAAAGAATTGGAAAAAAATTTATTCGTGACCCCAAGAATCGATTCTGGATCGATTTGTTCGATTCCCGAAGATTCGCAGCCCTATTTGGTTTGCTTTTCTCAGTGGTCTCAATCAATCAAATTTATTTATAAAGCGCTTTTTACAACTGATGTCACAAAGCAGCTTTACAGGGTTAGTAATAACAGACATCAAATCATTAATCCCTAATCCCCGGTGAGTAAGCCAACGGTGACAGTGGCAAGGAAAAACTCCCTCAGAGCTAGAGGAAGAAACCTTGGGAGGATTCAGACTCACATGGGGGACCCGTCTCCATCTGCACATGAGAATAGCTGGACCAGGGTGAGGCTAAACATTTAGCCACTGAGCTCCACCCACAACTTCCAGCTCACTTAGAGGAATAGTAACTGTTTCAGAGTCTGCTGCCTTCAAGCTGCTCCTTCACCTCCTGTCCTCATCAGCCAGTGGCAGACAGTCTCCTGTGGGATCTAAACTACCACACTGTGGAGGAAGAGGCGGCCCTGCCAAAGAATTTGCGGCCTTTCGTCATCTGTTTCCGGTGTCTTGAACTTGTCAGAGCCTGGCAATTACAGAACAATTAGCTTAAATAAATACAGTCGGGTTATGTTTCAGTTCACCTTATAGGCCTAATCTTCATCCTCCATTTGTGCTGCAGCCAGGCTTGATAAGGACAGACAGAGAGATGAACTGGGCCACATGGTCAGTTGTGATGGAGGTGAAGTTTCCTCTGCTAAGACAAAGGAAGTGTACGGAGGAAATATTCTGCTCTTCTTCAGCTTAGCAACACTGAGTAGCGTAGGAGGTGTAAGAGGGAGTACGTGCCAAAAACTGTGGAGCAGAAATCGGCAATTAGAATGAAAGGGGGGGAGCGAATGGTTTATGATGGTTAATTTGACAGATGAATTTGATGGAGATGAACAAGCTGAGAGGAGCGTCCAGAGTAGTTTGTTTGCCGTTAATTAAAGACTGACAAGAGGTCTATTCAGGCTGAAGTCTGGAGAGCTGTCAGATGACTGTGCCGGCCACACAGATTTCTCTTGTTTATGCGAGTGAATCTCTTGCTTGTACTGGACTCTATAGCTGTTCTATGGTGAAAACCTTTTGTGGACACATAATATATGGGCCTGTGGCATTTCTCTCTCTCTCTCTGTCTTACTTTCACTCTGCACTGTAGCTTAGTCATTTTGGAAATCCTAACAGTGACCACTGGCAGCAGCCCAGCAGATAGAAGCAAACAGGCAGTGCTTGATTTTCATTAGCATCACTCTGGGACTTGGCTCACACTTCTATTATAGCGTTACTCATTCCTCCATAACACATAATAACACGAGGGCACAATGAACACAAAAAAATACCAAGTGAGTGAGGGAGTCAAGTAAAAAACACCTCTGCCACATGTTTACAGTAGAAGAAGTGCAGTTATGGTTCATGTTGTCTTCTCCAAACAGCAGTAATGTAACAGTAGTGCACAACCAGGAGATATTAGGAGATGTCGAGACAAAGGGTAACAGTGTGTGATGTCATAAGTTCTACATGATAAACCATCATTTTATTCCATTTTACAACAAAGCTGAACAATAAAAAGCTGAACTAGAAAAAGCAGCACAAGGATGAGTTTGATGCCTTTGAACTTTGGTGTTTTTGAGAGAACCTTGGACAAATAAATCAAAGTTCACCTTTCAGTAGAAGAACAGATAACCAAACTGGAGCTCTGGGACACATTATGAGAAGAACCAGAACACTTGAGAAGAAGAGTTGAAGGTAAAAGAGGAAGAAGACCAACAACAAGATGGATGGATACAATCATGAAGTAGCCATTAAGAAACCTGAAGAACCAAACAGAAGACAGGATGTTCTGGAGAAGCACTATCCATATGGTGACCAGGAGATGGAATGGACTTGACAGCACTGATTATATTATTATTATTATTATTATTATTATTATGATTATGATTATTATTATTATTATTATTATTATTATTATGATTATGATTATTATTATTATATTTGAACTGGCCTATTTATAGTAGATTATTTTGATCAGTTGGAAGTGATAACATTTTGTAAAGTGTCAGCTATGCCTTGATGGACAAGAAGCACTAGTACTACCACTTATCACCAGTACTAAGAGATAGTTTTTCAAGGGTTCTTTAGTAGAAACATTGTTCTATATAGAACCATGAACACTGAACGAAGCTTAAGGGTTCTTTGCATGCTGAAAGGGTTCTATAGAAAAATGAGACATTTATATAGAACCTTTTTGAGGATGGTTCTAAATAGCCCCAAAAATGGTTACTCTGTTAATACCAAACTTAACATTGTAACAATAGCAGAACCCTTTTGAGGGCTATTCTGAACCATGTTCAAAAAGGTTCTGTAGCACCTATAGCACATTCCTCATCAATCTCAAGAATCTTAGGGTGTTCATGGTTCTACAAAGAACCACTTGCTTTACAGCACCCTTGAAGAACCATCTTTTAAGAGTGTGTTGGTGTTTTTGGAAAAATGTACCAATGGAATAAATGATGAAGGCTGTTTTTTGGAACATTGGTACTTTGCTTCCCTTTTTGTAAGGGAAGTGATAATGCAATAGATCCGTACAGGCCAGTCTAAAGTGCTTACAGGACATGCTGAAGTGTCAGAAAGTCATGCACTCATGCAACAGCTGAGCTGGTTCACCGAGAGCAGCAGCTCTTGCCCTGAACTTGACTCCACAGAGAAGTAATAGAGTGAGCAGTGAAGGACTCAGGTTGACTGAAAGCTCTTACTTTTCAGAGGAGGCTTGCTGGCCAGCGCGGAGATGTGTCTCTGCAGGCTGAGAACTTTACTCTCCAGAGTCCCGGAGCGATGACAAATGGACGCGAGTTCGCCCTCGAGCTCCTCCAGGATGCTGACCGAGAGCCTGGACAGATCCGCGAGCTGTCTGAGCACGGAGCTCAGGGTGAAGCCGCACACGTCCACCAAGTCCGACAAGAGAGCGCCCCGAGCCTTCCCCGCACTTTTGCACACATCTTTGGGCGCTATGGTGCGCTTGCAAAACGGCATCTCCTCTCCTTCGCTCTCCCTCTTTCTCTTTCTCTCTCTCCAGGTTCTGGTAAGTGTAGCTAGTGCGTGTTTTTTTCCTCCAGATCAACTCTGCTTCTGGAGAGGCGCGTCTAGAGTGGAGGCAGTTTTACTGCAGTACCCCTGAGTGTCCACTGGGCGGAGCTCTACTGCACTGGTGCAGCCCTCCAACATCAAAACCTGTTTAAAAGCAGCCTCATTCCCTTCAGCACGACTGCACTTTACACTTTTGCGCACGCATGCGCAGTTCTTCCATAGTAAATAATGTATCAGATAGACTTAACCATTAACTGCACATCCTCTTATGTTATTCAGACATTAATCCCAAATCTGATTTTAGCTTATCTATATTGTATCCAGGTTGGTCATCATTAGTCAAAAAACACACTGACAATCTGAACTAAGCCACGTTTGCAGGTTGTTTTGAAATCAGGTTTTTACAGATCGTAAACCGGAAATTCTGAGTGCCTTTCGCGTCATCACAACACGTCAAAGAACGACACGTCAAACCCAGAGCGACGGCACTGCGCGAATCCAAGAAGTGAGCTACTAAGTGGAATCCCAGGTTGCCAGGTCCCGAAGAATTCTTCAGCCCACTGTCTGACAGAAAGTTGCCAGACACAAAACTTAAACTAACCCAAAATCTAAAGACTCTCATCACTGATGTTTTAAGAAGTTATAATTACTGTTTACTCTTAATTACTTTTTACTCTACTTATGTTAGCTCTGCTCTATATCTTCAGATCCCTCCACTGGGCTCTTAGAACATTTACCTAAGGCATCTCCAACACTGCTGTTTTTCTACTGTGTGAATAGAGTTTTTGGTTCTCAGTACATTCTTAGAGTATCCCAAAAACCACCACCCCACCACCTCTCAAATTTTACCTATGAGCACATTAAAATAAATACTATAATCTTGTGGGAAAACCACCAACCTGGCAACTCTAAAGCAACGTCACCAGTGTGGCTATTACTGACGCCTGCACTGTTACTACATAAACCTAAGCAGACTTGTGAAGTGTGAACAGACAAATCTGAACTGATAACTTACTAATAACAGTGTGAACAGTCATCTCAGCAGATCTGATCTGAGAAACTAATCCCATTTGCCTGCAGTCTGAACATAGACTAAGTACATTCACTAACTCCTTGTATCTAAGCTTAATTGTGAATTTGATCGGTTCTACTCACCATATAGGTGCACTTTTGTACAATTACAGACTGTCATGTACAGTAGGTACCATACTTTTTAGACACTACCCTGATGGAAGTTCTGGGGTATTGCGGTGGCACCACGTAGCAGGTATTGTTTGTGTGGATCATTCTCAGCACTGCAGTAACACTGATGTGGTGGTGGTGTATTAGTGTGTGTTGCCTGGTAGTTAAGGATCACCTGTTTGATCCCCTGGCAGGACATGGCCGAAGTGCCGTTGAGCAAAGCACCTAAGCCCCAACTGCTCCCCAGGCACCGTTAATAGTGGCTACTTACTGCTTCGAGCATGTGTGCTCACAGCCCCCTAGTCTGTGTGTTTGCGTGTTTCACTGTATGGATTGGTTAAATGCAGAGGTAAAACGTCTTGGTGTGCAAGCCCATTGGCCAATGATTGTACACTTTCACTGTAGGGGTGGACCAGATGTTTTTAAAGACTTCAGTGTCACTGCTGGACTGAAAATAGTGCCACCAATGAAGGTCTAGGGTCATGCGTGTTTTCCCCTCTTCGATCTCTGGTCTTAGCTCAGGAAAGACAAGTAGACATCATTCTTCCTTTTCCGCGGAATAAGACCAGTTATAATAATGAATCAGGTTCCCAAAAGCTGCAGTCTCTCCTGACATCTCAATCATTCAGGCTGAAGGTCAGGGGACCGCAAAGCAAGGTTTTGGCCTACAGCTCATGTCCGAGTTTTGGGAGCGATGAGTTTTAACAGCTGCACTTGGAGACCATAAAGCAAAAAAATTCCAACATTGGAAAAATGCAGCCAGGTTCTGCAATGAAAAAAAAATCTTCCTCCACATGTTCACCCCTCCCAAAGCCCACATCTGGTGTGTGTGTGTGTGTGCACCCCCACCCTAGAGTAGAACTTGGCTCACCTAGATGTTTTGTTCATCCACTTTCACAGTGCCCCAGAATCAGAGCCTGCACTGAAGTGAAGAAGAGGAGCGTGACGTCAGCCACAAGCGCTAATCTTATCAATCATGCATCCGTGGCTTTATGTAAGTCTGTCACAAGCAGTGAAATTGATTGGAAACATCTGGAGGCCCTGCCTGGCTCCTGGAGAACCATGACTGTCTGCATTGTTCCAGGTTCCCTAGCCCCACCCCACTAACACACAGCTCAAACATATGAGCAAAAATGCTCCTGGTGGACCTTTCCTTCCTTCAGATCAACCTTCCTCCTCCTCCTCTTCCTCCTCCCACTCTTCTTTCATTGAAACTTTTCTTCTCATCTGCTCTTCCAGCCCTTTTTCTTCACTCTTTCTGTTTCTGTGCTCACGTCTATCCGCCAAATGTGATTCTGAAGCCAAAGAGCTCTTGTGTAATCAGATCAAAGTGATGTTTTTTTTCCTTTTTTGCGCAGAGTGGGATGTAAAGTGAGGCAGAAGCAGTGCTGGAGTCTGGCAAGCTTCATGTTTCCCGTTCAAAGGGCCTCTCCATTGCACAAAACATCAATATCAAGCTCGATATTAGGGACGCACTGATCATGAACTTTTACGGTCAATTCTGATATCCAAATTGGCTGGTTGTCAGTTCTTTTGTCTGATATTTATTCATCTTTTCATACATAGAAGCACAATTCCACCACTTTCTCTTAGTGTAGGGTCCAGTATAAATTAAAGAATTTAATGTGTTTAATAACCGCGACCCTAATAAGGATTAAGCGGGTGTGATAATGAATGAATGAATGAATAATGTGTTTAATGTATTTTTAACTATTTAACATTCTCCTCAACCATTTGGTAGAGCACATTTAAGTCACTATATCTTCTTGAAGAATGCTTGAACTTAACACAATGTGATTGTCTCATCTCTACCAATCGGTAGAGGTATGTTACAATAAAAACATCCACTAGAGGTCACTAGAAATGCAACATTTTCTTGTCTGAATGCAAACCAGCAGCTTCATAGCCAAACCACAAGGAATAAACTGGATTAAATGCTGAAAAACCCACACAGATGAGTGTTTAAAAACGTGAACAAAATTAGCATCTTATTGCAGTTTTCGTAGTTTATGTTCTGATTTTACCATAAAGCACCATCTCAATTTATATTTAAAGTGTACATTAAAAAAGTGGCCAGTGTTTATTGCTTATTAAACATTAATAAAATTTAAATGTGAACGTTACCCTTTGATGTCTTGTTCCTGTTTTTTATTACAATCACAAAAGCATATTCATGATATTGTGCAGCAGAATTCCTCTGAAGCTCATCAGATCAAGTAAAAGCACACATACATGGTTTAAACCTCAAGGACACCAGGCCCTACTTATGTGTTAGTGTTTCATGTTGGCTTTGAGCCCCAGCAGTGTGTGTTGGAGTGAGCTGAGCTAAACCATGCTGCGGTGCTGCAGACCAGCAGGCCAAAGGCTGTAGGAAAGACAGGCTGAAACCCAGCAGGACCCATATGGCCTTCTGGAGAAGAGCCGCAGTAAAGGAGAACAAATATACACACACAGTTATACATTCCTCCTGATACAGCTACTCTAGGCCAGTTAACTCTGGCACATGACTTTAGCCCAGGGCTGGCATCAGTGTAGTGAACTTCCAGTAAAAACTGTCTTCAACTAGAGGTGATGTTCACCAACAAAAACACAATTCCTTATGACGGAAGCACCCAACCTTGGTCCTACCACCCTGGAGAGGTCCGAACCAACACCTCATCTTCACATGATCCTGAAGGACTTCATTACTGGATCAGGAGTGATTAAGTTTGGAGCAAAACGCTGCAAGGTAGTAGCTCTCAAAGACTAGGTTTAAGCACACGCAGAAGAATCCATTATTTGTCCCACAGTGGGGCAATCACAATGAAAGCATTCCTTTAAATACTTGACACACTGTCAAATTTATAGCATAGCGTTTCAAAATCTTGACCAGTTTGGTGACTAAATTTGTCAACCAGTGAATTGAACCAGGTCTATCAAACTGTACTGGTCAACAGCACTAGTCCCAGATCTGAAGACTCCAGTTAAACACGCATAAACATTTGCTTTCCTTGTTGCAGTGACATGATGCTAATTTTGTCAAGAGTTTTAGACAAATTCACCCCACTTAAGTGTAAACTGAATCGACCTTTGAAACAAGATGGCATACTGCAGTTCTCACCAAATATGTCAAGATTTTAAGGCCTGTACTTGCAAATCAGGACAAAGCACCTGTGGCTTTTATTCATTGTTCTCCATGTTAACTGTTCTATAGCATTATTATAAGCATTTAAACAAAATTCCAATGACTACTAATGTTTTAAATTGGCCAAACTATTTTAAACTGGTGCACTGAAGAAACGTTTAAAATGTTGAATTATCAAAGCCCACGATGCAGGTTGTAGCAAAGCTTCTCTACAGTGCACCATATCATACCAAACCACAACTACTTACATCTTAATTATATTAAAAACCATTCCATTAAAACACAAACAAATCTTGTTTGTTGTAAATGTTTTATTCGAAACCAGAGTGTGTGGGGTGGAGCCAGTCCTGAGTGGACTTAGCTGCTGCTCTGCTTGGCAGCCAGTCTCTTGTCTCTCTCCTCTGCAATGGTCAGGCGGATACCCTTTCCACTGGGGATGGACACCCATGGCTTGTTGCCCTGTTAAAACAAATCAAATATAAAAGGCCTCATTAAGAGATGCTTCAATTATACAGTCAAGTACAGCTACAATATATGGTCTTCATTAACAACTTCATTAACTGTGCATGTTTAAACGGTGAACCACTCAATTTTGAGTCCAAGAATAACAAGAACTGCTTACTATACCACCATATATTCAGTTCTAAACTGTGCTCTCAAAAAAGCTGCAACAATTTCTCATTTCACTGACAGAAGTGCAATAACTTTAAAGTCTGCTTCACTGCAAGCAGCAGAGCACTGAATAATAATGAAAACCTACTCAGCAGCAATACATTGTTGATCAGCTAGACAGGCAGGTCTGTTCCCATACGTGTAACGCACTCATGTTCTCACATTCAAGTAAACAGTAAATTACATTCAGAAGTACTTTAAGCAATGAACTAAAAGTAACCAGCCATCACAATCACAACATGCACTACAATGTCGGTAAGAGCAGACGTTTAAGCATCTCATTCATTTCTCACCTTGCCAATCACAAAGATGTTGGAGATCCTGGTGGCAAAGCTGTTGCCAGTGCTGTCCTTTACGTGCACCACGTCAAAGGAGCCAGGGTGCCTCTCTCTGTTGGTGATTACACCAACACGCCCCAAGTTAGCACCACCTGTGACCATGCACATGTTACCTGTAAACACAAAAGATATTAGCCATGTAGTACAGGAAGGATGACAGATTTTAAATAAACAGTTCAGCTGCTATACAAGTTTTTATATTCTGTTAACAGTATTAGCATTGGCTAGCTGCACAAGCCTTCATTTAATGTATATACAGATTGAGGACAACAGATGGGCATTACAGACCTGTGTCAAACTTGATGAAGTCTGTGATTTTGCCAGTCTCCAAGTCAATGCGGACAGTGTCATTGGCCTTGATAAGGGGGTCAGGGTAGCGGATGGTCCGGGCATCGTGAGTCACCAGGTGAGGAATTCCCTTGGTCCCAATGAGGATTTTCCTCACCTTGCACAATTTGTACTGTAGACAGTAACAGTGTAATGTAATTAAACCAGAAAATCTAGAACCACCTTAATACTCTTTCACCACAAACACTACCATTTATTTCAAAATCGTTTGCCATATGCAGATCTGATGCTCAAGAAAATCACCTTGGCCTCCTCGTTGGTGATGCGATGGACAGTGAAACGGCCCTTCACGTCATAGATCAGACGGAAGTTCTCCCCAGTCTTCTCAATGCTGATCACATCTGAAACAGTAACATCAAAAACTCTCATTGTGTTCTAAGGTTCTCATCAGAGCCGGGCTTTACAGATCAACTTTCTTGTAGGTCTTTCATAAGACATGGCTTCACACCCTGCAGCATCACCAGGTTTTGACAATGAATCACAGCAGATCTAATATCCTCTTGGCCACATTTTCCAAACTCACACTGTGAATAAGAATGCCTTAGAGGAAGGACATCTTACTGCCTACCCATCTGTTAAACTGGGCAGTCAAATTCCACCCTTACATAAATTAAACACTCAAATTTAAATAGGTGCGCCTGCAGACCACCTCATCACAGAGTGAATATATAATTTTTTTTATTTTAAAAGACTAAATACCCGAACACCTGTATGTAGAGCGTTCAAATTAAACATACCAGTATTTCTCAGTTCTAACAGCAACAATGACATCACAATCCATACTAGATAATGTGTAGTGAACTATGCAAACCCTTATATGGAACCAGTTCTTTGTGGTTCTGTGTTCTTCCTCACTGATCCATATTTTTTTAGTTAAGTTAAAGTTAGATAATTAAAATATTTCAGTTTGAGTCTCAGAAAAGCAGGACAATTTGTTCACATTGTCCAGCTTTGTGTGTATCTGCATGTTCAGTGAGTTAAAAAAAAATTTCGTGTCATGCAGACAAACTGTTGCCACTAGTTTTGAATTTGTGCTTATGTCCACACTTAAAATACATTTTTCATACTGCCTTTGTCTTAAAGGCAGGGTAGGCTGAAGTTCTGTTTTTGGATGTTAAGTATACTACTCACTCCAATTGTTAATAGTTCAACCACTGGTATTCCAAAATAAATACAAATAAACAAAATTCCAAAAAATCTCAAATTTCACAGGTTTAAGGTACCCAAGAAAAAAGATCATTTAAATTAATATCAATTATCACTAATATTTAACTAAATACTCCACAGCATTCACGTTCACATCAATGCACTGCAAAATATTCTAACCAGTTCTAAAAATTAACTAATCTCAACCAGATCTTCACTCCTGCTACATTAAACAGTACTGCTAACGTTAAAATTTATTACCTAACAATTTTCAGATTTGCTGGCTCATGGTAGTCACTGAAAACCAACTACACACTGTCAAACTTGACAATCACTACAAAAGTGGCAAGAGATGAGCCTGCAACAAACTTGGTCACAATAAAACAGGATGACCGGACTCCAGGGTCAATTAATTCACTTATGGAATATTTTCCCCACACATTTTCTCTATGCAAGTCACTTGACACACAGCGGATGAGTTTTCGAACTGAGCAGGGCTGACATAAGAGCCTTCAATAAGTTGCAAACAGTTTAACATCCACAGAGCAAAGAACAAGTCAAACCCTACATTTATTAGACCTGCATCACAACTGACATTTAATGTTAACTACACATTTTACACTTGATCAGCAGAACAAGTATTAGATTATTCTTAAAGTACACTCTTGGTCAGATGTTTAACTCAAGCAGATATTGAGAATTTAAGCCACGTACCCATGAACCCAGCAGGATAGGTGATGTCTGTGCGGACCTTGCCGTCAATCTTGATGAACCTCTGCATGCAGATTTTCTTGACCTCATCTCCGGTCAGGGCGTACTTGAGCCGGTTCCTCAGGAAGATGATGAGAGGCAGGCATTCCCTCAGCTTGTGGGGACCGGTTGAGGGGCGGGGAGCCTGAAAGTCCACCACAATAATGAGAATATTTATTGGCCAAGAATCAAGAGAAATCACCAAAGTGTGATGACCACCAAACCTCCAGGACTGGAGTTGCCCATCCCTGTACTAAAGGACCTGACCCATACCACCAGCAAGGTGCAGCTTTTTAAGATCCATAACTCTGACACTATAGGTACACCAAAAGCCAGGCTGTAGAATTACTCACAAAAACTCCAGTCAGCTTGTCAAGCATCCAATGTTTGGGCGCTGCAACGCGCTTGAGGTGCTTCTTCGGGCCTCTGGCCTTAAAGACAGAAAGAGAAAAGACAACAAAGTGTTAAGATTTTCAGTTAAAAGCCTCACTTTCACTAGCAAAGCGCTCACACTTCAATAGCCAACCATGGCAGCAGCAGCCATGGTTGGCTAGCTTAGAAGGCTAACCAAGTAGCAACAGAACTACATGTTAAAGGCTTAAAACTTAAATCGTTTCATTCCAATTATAAAACGTTCACAAACATGTAAGTTTAATTTAACTGAACCCGTGACTCACTACGTTAATAAGTTGTTAACGCATCAGGACAGTAACGTAGCATTAGCATAGCCGCAGCTAGCGAACAAACACCGAGAGCCGGACATTTTCATAACTGTTTTTATTAACTAAAGGAACAGTCATCCGACCAAAATACATGGACGAATCGTCCGTCAGGTCATGTAAATACAATAAGCCGCCACTTCAGCGGACTGAACCCGTATAGAAAAGCTGATGATTGTGGATAAATGCACAGAGAAACGGAGACAGAAACCTGCTCACCATGTTGAAGTCTAAAGGAAAGGGCTCCTCACTTCCTGTGACGCGAAGTTAAACCTACACAGCGCCGCCCACAGGCCACGCGCAGTATATTCAACACTACAGTGTCTGCTGCCCTCTAGTGTTTGGCGTCCACAATTCAAGACGCAACAACACAACGTTACACCTGTAGTTACGTTATAAAATTGCAAAAGGATGAAAAAGTTAGTTTATGTAGAAATGTAAGTAAACATTTAATGTTTATATATATATATATATAGACAGACACACACACACGACATTATATATTATTTTTCTTGATTTAAAGTTGACAAATAATGCATAGTGGGCCTGAGAAGCAGAGTAATATCATGGTCACTCAGTAGTAGTTTTCTCACTGGTCAGGTGCTAAGAAAGGAAATCAGCATCTCCATAAACCTGGTCAACAGATGGAAGCATGAACTGCTCTAAAATATCCTGATAGACATCTGTGTTGACTTTGAACTTGATATGAACCGACACCAGCAAATGATGACACTACAAACCATCACAGAAACTTCACACTGGACTTCAGACAACATAGATTCTGTGTCTCTCCACTCCTCTTCCAGCTTGATTTCCAAATGAAATGCAACATTTACTTTCATTTTAAAAAAGGACTGTGGACCACTGAGCTGAACACTCCAGTTCCTTGTCTCCTTAGCCCAAAAGACACTTCTGACCTTGCCTCTGGTTCAGGGGAGGCCACTGTAGTCTGAGAGATACACGGTGCTGATACTGTTTGAATGGTAATTAAAATTTGAAATGTAATTTTCTAATAATTTAAGATTCTGGATTTCTGATTTTTACACAGCACACAGTAACACATCACCACCACGTCAGTATCACTGCAGTGCTGAGAAAGATCCACCACCCAAAGGATAGCTGCTATGTGTTGGTCCTGATCATTGAAGAACAGGGTGAATGGAGGATAACAGTGTATACAGAGAAACAGATGGACCACAGTCTGTAATTGTACAACTACAAACTGCACATGGTGTGTGTGCCTAATGAAGTGGCCAGTGAGTGTAGACATGCTATGATGCTAGCAAGTAAACAGATATAACACAAAAGCAGATGCTGTGATTGTTTGCGAGAATTCTTTAGGATAAGGAAAGCATCTCTTAGCTGAAAGGTCAATCGTTCACACTGTTTTCCTCATGAGTGACAATCTCAGTCAGGAAATACCAGGCTGGGGAACAGAGCCGCTCTGTTTATGGTAAAAGATAAAGCCGGTCAGTCACCCATTTGTTCTTCTGCCAAATGGTACACACCATCACCCACACTGGGTGGCTCCTGTGCATTTACTGTATTTACAGTCTCCTCAAAGGTTTATTCAATTTAGCCCTTTAGGCTTTGTTTCATTTACATTGCGTCATCAGCAAACCTACATAATTAGCTATTCTTACTCCATCAGTGGAGATGGACCTCCATCACTCACCAGATACAATTTGTGTGGTGGTGGTGATTCTGACTGGCATGTTGCACTGGTATAAGCGTATCAAGTATAGACAAGGAAGTCATTTCAATGATGTATTGATAGTAGTCTTGTAGTCCACCTGTGGTCTTGGCGTTTGTTAGTGTCGTAGACGAAAACACAATATAGACAAATGA
>BRDA01035086.1:0-15346 GCA_036984385.1 Crenuchus spilurus | reverse complement strand
ATTGATAGTAGTCTTGTAGTCCACCTGTGGTCTTGTGGTCAAATCAGAAGTTTTACAGACACACACACACAATATATATATATATATATATATATATATACTGCTAAAAAAAAATAAAGGGAACACTAAAATAACATCCTAGATCTTAATGAATAAAATATTCCAGTTGAAAATCTTTATTACATAGTGGAATGCGTTAAGAACAAAATAACATAAAAAAGATCAATGTAAATCAAAATTTTTACCCCTTGGAGGTCTGGATTTGGAATCATACTCAAAATCTCATACCACCCTCATGGAGTCTGTTTCTGACAGTTTGAGCAGAAACATGGATATTAGTGGCCTGCTGGAGGTCATTTTGCAGGGCTTTGGCTCTGCTCCTCCTGTTCCTCCTTGCACAAAGGAGGAGGTTGCGGTCCTGCTGCTGGGTTGTTGCCCTCCATGTCTCCTGGTGTACTGGCCTGTCTCCTGGTATCTGCTCCATGCTCTGGACACTGTGCTGACAGACACAGCACACCTTCTTGCCACAGCTCGCATTGATGTGCCATCCTGGATGAGCTGCACTACCTGAGCAACTTCTGTGGGTTGTAGACATCGCCTCATGCTAACTCTATGGTGAGAGAACTGACAAAATGCAAAAGTGACCAAAACATCAGCCATAAAGGATGAGAACAGAGAAAAGGTCTGTGGTCACCACCTGCACAAAAGCAGGTAAAATTGATTCACAGTCAGTGTTGCTTCTTAACTGGACAGGTTGGTTTCACAGAAGTGTGGTTGACTTGGAGTTACATTGTGTTGTTTAAGTATTCCCTTTATTTTTTTTGAGCAGTGTATATATGTATGTGTGTGTGTGTGGTGTTGTTTCTAATACACCTGCCAAAATATGGGTACACAGTTGGTTTTGCTAATAAACTGGCATTTCTGTATGTTGTCCATCCATTATCTAAACTCTTTAGTCCACTTCAGAGTCACAGAGTCCCCATACCCATCCACTGGGGAGGGCACAAAGCCAAGACAGGGCACCAACCTATCCCTGGGAACACAATCCTGTGTATGTTGTATTGTAGGCAATTATCTAAACGGAGATGAATATCAGATTCATTTTCATATCAATGTGCAGAAGTAATAAATGTTTTATATCATTTCTCGTCAATTACAGTCTTAATAAAGAAGGTTCTTCAAGGGTTCTTCAGTAAAGAAAATTGTACTATATAGAACCATGAACCCACATGGATAAAGGGTTCTTCGGATGAGGAATGTGCTGTATATGTTTGTGTATAGAATATTTTTGAAAACGGTCCCAACATAGCCCCCAGAAATGTTGTGCTGTAGTTCAGATGTCAAGCTTGTAATAATAGAGCAACTCTTTTTGGTGCTACATAGAACCATATACAGCATATTCCTCATCAATCACAAGAACCCTTTGGGTTCTTTGAGTGTTCATGTTTCTATGAAGAACCCTTTTCTTTACTAAATAACCCTTGAAGAACCATCTCTTAAGAGTGTAGTAAACTAGCTTTTCAAAATTCCACACTTCATTTTATCTGGAAGTCAAATTGTGATGATCTCTGATGCCCACTAGATGGCACTATATTTCTAATCTCAACACTCCACAGGCTGGAAGACATAAGTGGTTAATTAATTGCACCGTCTCTTGTTTTCTGGCCTGTATACATTATGTTTTCACCTGTGGCTTATTTTTGAACCATATCCAGTATACACTGATCTGGAATAACGACAGCCCGAGTAAAGCAACAATACTGAATTCTGTTCTCTTTATTTACTCATTCAGAAAAAAAATAGCCAAATACACTCATTTAAATATAGCAGTAATTGCATCTTTTGTAGAAAAATATACAAGAGGGAAAGAAAGTGCTAAACAAAACAAAAAATCACCATTTATGATTCATTTAAAAAAATGTTAAACCGAAATGTCAAATCATTACATTTTTAAATCATTAACACAGGTTCGCATTAGTATATTCTAAACCAGAGAACATTTGGAAACAGGACAGTAGAGTCGAAGAGTCTACTTTGATCTTGCTAATATTTTTCTACTCTTATCAACACAAAGATTAAAAAAAACAATGAAGCATGTACAAACGTAGTGCTTTTCGAAAATTCTTTTTCCAAGCCATCTTGTTTGCTTTAGATAATCTGTAGAGAGAATTTATTCCAATATTCACAACCTTACTAGACTGAAAATTAGGCTATATTAGCTGTGTAGGCATTCTCTGGAGTAAACAGACACGTCCATCATTAATATATTTAACCATGGAAAGCTGTCCGCCAGATCAGGTTCCCCTGGGGTAAACGAGGCTTACGATGACATGCGTTTTGGAAAAAGAGTAGCCCATCCGAGCGTACTTCGGCTTCGGGATCACCTTCCATTAGGGAACCGAAACTCCATCTGGCTGCTTGCTTGGACAGGACAATAACTGACAGACGGCAAAAAGGCAACAGGTAAAACCTGCCCATTAGACAGCATGTCCACAGCACGTCTTTCAGAAGCCATGTAGTATTGTACTCGTACACCTTTCACTGGAAGTTCACAGGCAGATGAAGGTGAAGACAACCAGCCACGTCAAAAGAAGTCACATATCCATTACCCTCAGCCTTATTTGGCCTGTTTTTAATGGGCTTCAGCTCTTGGGGTTCCATTGAGGAAGAAGGGAAACAAAAAGAAAAGTCACTTAAATTACACAATAAGACACTTTTGGTATGGCTCGAGCTGGAGGCCTAGTTCATGTGAGAAGCTTAGGACTTAACTCCATGTCTGGTGACTGCTGAAAGACAAAAAGATGAGAATGAACAAGGGTCTACACCAAGTTCTGGCTTCAAGAAGGCCTCCCTTCCAGGGTTTTCAGCTGCGATCAAGCTTTCAGTAGATCCTCTTTGTAGGTAAATGTCTTTGGAGTACTGTCCTTTTAGTAGTCTTGACTTAGTGTGTGGTCATCTAGGCCTCTGCAGACTTAGACTTTCAACAGGAGGGGACTAGATTACACATGGAATCTTCTGAAGACAAACAAACAAAAAAAAGATATCACATCTATTCAATCCATCCAAAAGCGCCTCGAGCGCCAAAGGGTGTCAGTGGAAACGTGATGTGGGCCTCGTTTCCGAGAGTCAGCATCCAGCAGGTACATCTGACATGAAGTCAAACTCGTTCTGGCCCAGCCACAGCTCTGGGAGCTCATTAGCTCTGTCCAATCCCAACTCAACCACCAGAGACATCAGAACCTCCTCATCCACTGGATCTGAATCTATGATTCCTGGACCCTGAACCATCCCTGGGGTGGTTATCTGAGAAGGGCTCAGAGAGGCAGCTCCAAACCCTCTGTTGGGTCCACCAGAAACTGCAGAAGAGCCAGTCAGGTTCTGGTAGTGACTGTTGAGCTTCTGCAACTGCATGGAGGCGATGAGGTGCTGGCTGGATTGCAGGCAGAAGGGCTGGGGCTTGCCCAGGCTGGGCGAGGTAGTGTGCAGGTTCGGAGGGGGGAACTGTGGGCTCGTTTTGCCAGAGCCGGGATAATGCAGCAGGCTCAGAGAGTCACGGTCCTTCATGTTGGAGCTGGACAACAGCAGTGAGCTCATTACCCGAGTACACCTGTGGAGCAGAAGAGACATCTATAAGATGCTTATAGGAAGTGAATGAAACAGTCCAAGACTTAACCTGAAGGTACACTTTTAAAATATGACATTTGCATCCCTCATTTACAGACATTCCTTCTTTGGTGGAGCATAAAGGTTCAATACTTCTTGGTACAGCTTTATTTCCAGTTAGGACTGCTTATCACATCTTAAACAGGGATTCTCTCAATCGAGTTACCTTTTTACAGATAATTAAGTGTTAAACCTAAACTACAAAGCCCTTAGTCAGTCTTTTAATTACAAAAGCTGCAGTACATTCGGAATGGCAGTCCATTGCTTCTAGGCAGGGTATCCACACTTATTCTTGGAAGCCCAGAGTTTGGCAATTTTCCTGCTCCAACACATCCAAGTTAATGACCAGAGTAGAATGAAATGGGAATGAGGCACTAATCAGGACGGCTTTCTGAATATCAATATTCACTAGTAGACCTGGTCTTAGTGGGAAAAATCTTGGGAAAATCTTGATTAGGCCTGATGGCACCATTGAACAAAAGTACTTGAAAGAATGCATTGTTCATTAGCCCGTGGATGTGCAATAAAGGCATGTGGCATTGTCCTATGACCGTGCCTCTCATCCCTCACACACTAGTGAGAGTCATGAGGTTGTCCTTTAAGGCATTTAATCATATGTGCTGCCCCTTTCTCCCCGGTTCCTCTGTAAGCATGTGTGTTGGGAGGCATAATTGCAAAAGGCTGGCATGCAGCTGCAGCGGCCTCCAGCAAGGAGAAACGCACACAAGCTCATCTCATCAGCCCTCCCTGACACTGACAGCTGTGGGGCATTCAGCTTTGTGTTAGACCATTGTGTGCATTATTCATTGCCTGGGAGCACCACATACAACATACTTTGGCCTACAACTTGGAGTCAACTAGAGACCACTTACTCAAGAGAGGGGTCAATTCTGGTTTGCTGGTGGTCTCTTGTTCTGGTCCGTTTTTAAGATGGTGACATGAAACCTTACATTGGATCATAATAGCCTACTATAAACAAATTAGAACTGAAATCAATATGCTCATCGCTTACCAGGAGTCATTTGGAAATACTGGATAAAAACAACCAAAAATTTTAATTTAACTGGAAACAAGAGTTTGAAAAATTTAACAAATCTAAAACAATTACATTCAAATGAGTTGAATGTTTATGAAAAGCAATGCAAAAATTATTTATTTATTATTATATACTCATAACTGGCATTTCCTTCCCTCATAATAAATGTAGTTGCTGAACATGAGTGGATTCATAAAAAGGTCTGTTTTAGTACATTTGTGCGCTTTCTTCCCAAAAGGAAAGTAACACACATTGCCAGAAATGCTACAAATAAGACATTGTTTTAAGAACTACTCTACCACCACAGCCAGCTCTCAGCTATCAATAGCCAAGACATTGGGGATTAGCCAAAGTCGTTAGTGGTGTCAGTTACACAACTAATTATGTTACAAAGTAGCTGAAACATCACTTTGTGTCTTGTACTTAAGTGATGTAAAGAGTCAAACTTAAACCTAGTAACTCTTCAAAGAGTGACAGATCTGGTGGAAAAACTCCAGTTGTGAAAACTACAAACCTTTCATCCTTACACTCATTTCAATAACCACTACATTCTGTATACATCACCCCAACATCTGCAGGACAACAACAAGTCCATGCTTCATGTCTGAGAGCTTACCTTTTAAGGAGAAAGTCAGCAGTGTCTTAGCTCCTGAATCCACTATAATGTTGCTGTTCAGGGTCAGACAAAACTCTAGCCTGCAAAGAAATGATGAAAAGCTACAAATGCATTTACAAGTTGACCAGAGGTGTAAAGAGTGATGTAGGTAGTTTCAGCCTCAGTATCTTCCCTCTAGCTGTAACAGCCACACAGCACAGCTCCTTCACTGGTACTGAATCAAAGGCATTAGCCTAAATACACACACTCCACTCTTTCAGTGTGTTTAGAGTGGAGTCGCCTCTCAAACCTGGAGTGGATTTTTACAGGAACTGGAGCTGCCCAGCTTAGCTTCTTTAACCATCGAGAAATGCATCTCCTAATGTGAGATTTTGTGTTTTTATACACAATGAGAAACAAAACAAAGCCTAACATAGGAATATCTCAAATGCTTTTGACACTCATAATGGGAATAAACATATATTATAGAATAAAGGCTAGTTTGATTCCTTCCACATTTGTTGTTCTACAATACAGACTGTAGTCCATCTGTTTCTCTGTATACTTTGTTACTAGTGCTCACGTGATGCTGTTGGCTGTATAGTTTTGATTGATGCAGTATTTTACTCCAGCAGTGACACTGAGGTGTTTAAAAGCATCAGCAGCTTTGATGTGTCTGATCCACTCAACACACACTAACACACCACCACCACATCAGTGTCACTGCAGAGCTGAGAGTGATCCAAATAATACCGCTCTATGGGGTCCCGATCACTGAAGAAGAGGGCGAAAGGAGACAAAGTATACAGAGAAACAGATGGACTACAGTCTGTAACAGTGCACCTGTTTGATCAAATGGACAATGACTGTAAATAAATGGAGATACTGTTAATGTTATTACTGATTGGGGTGTACTCATCTATATTATTAAAGACAAATATTTTATTTACTATTTATTTATTAGCTCGAACGTCAAGGATGACATCTCTAGTTCTCAAAGGCATTAATGAGGCTACAAAATGACTAAATGCTTAAGCAAATACGTGAGAAATGTCCGTCATTTGTCCTAAGTTCAGTTCCACTGAATTCTGTTCCGCCTTTTCTTTGTGTCCACCGTGGAAACGAGCTAAGTGGACAGAAGCGGGTAATTTTTAAAACCACCCGCATTCCGACAGGTTCCACCACTTGTGCTAGGAATGGCTGAGCACTTCTTGCTCGCAATGGTACAGTTTTACCACTAATGCAGTTTTATCATTGGTACAGTTTTACCCTTAGTACAATGGGCAGTTTTACCACTGGTAGAGTTTTATCAATGGTGGTGTTTTACCATATGTACAGTGTTACCACTGACGCAGTGTTACCATATGTACAGTGTTACCACTGACGCAGTGTTACCATATGTACAGTTTTACCATATGTACAGTGTTACCATATGTACAGTGTTACCACTGACGCAGTGTTACCATGTGTACAGTGTTACCACTGACGCAGTGTTACCATGTGTACAGTTTTACCATATGTACAGTGTTACCACTGACGCAGTGTTACCATATGTACAGTGTTACCACTGACGCAGTGTTACACGCAGTTTTACCATATGTACAGTTTTACCCTTGGTACAATTGGCAGTTTTACTAATGACGCAGTTTTAACAATGGTGCCGTTTTACCATCGACATTTTTTACCATTAGTGCAGTTTTACTATTGGTACAGTTCTACCTCTTGTATTTTTTGACGCTACAATGATAGTAATACCTTAATACTTTAGAATTGTATTAAGAAGCAGAGAGCAGACCAGTCTAGTCAGTTCTAGTCTTTATGAAACAGGCCACAGGCTGACAATTATAGCAAACCTAAACTAATTATTCCACACAGCTATGACTGACAGGTGAAAAATGAGGACGTGCTAAGTAAGCTTGACTCAAGCGTTGACTGTCCGCCAAACAGAGCATTGTGTTGTTTTGCTAAACCTGCTTTACGTTTAGGTCGTTTATCTCAGTATTGTCAGCGAGAGGCTGTTGGTCTGGTGGTGCTTGTGTTTTAACAGTCTGCATCTGTTACCCAGTCATTCATCAGCACACTTCAGCATGTAGATCAGGAGCCTGACTGCTGCAACAGCAGGGATTTCCTTCAGATCTCTGGGGAATGACATGCAAATGAGGGAAACGGTTTAGTGATTGACCGTTTGGATGTAAAGAGAAACAGCACTGGGAGTGTATTAGTGATCTGCACACAATGCAGAGGAGTTCAGTTTGTTTAGAGAAGCATCTTTTCTCTCATTTGGCCTGACTGAGGTAGTGTGTGTGTGTGTTTACTAGTACAAAACACAATGTGGAAAAACTTCAGAATTTAATTCAAAAAGGGAATCTGAAGTTTTGTATTCATTATATGCAAAGTGATGGTTCAAGCTTATAGCTCATGAAAATGAGATCTACAACATTAAAACTATAAAGGCTTGAATTATGTCACTGTATGTATGGCTATAAGAGATCTAATTTTAAATTCCATTCTGAACACAAATGAACTTTTTCCTGATAGTCTCATGTTTGGATGCTCTAGTATATAAAAAGGTGGACAGTGTGCCAGGCTGGAGTGGGTCAATAAGGGCACTGTTTTAGAGGCCAGATGAACACTTTGCATAAAATACGTTGGGAAGTCAACAGAGGAGCATGACGAGCAGGTGTGCACGATATGCTGTGTGTGTGTCAAGTCCAAAGGCAAACAATGCAAACTCAATCTTGGTCATGTCAATAGGAAGTGCCCTCTTTTCAGTCTAAGGCAGCATATAAACACACACTTTACTGTAATCTAAACCACAATGAGCTATTTATTCTAACAATGTCATATAAAGACATGTCATAAGCCTAGAATAGAACATCATTCAACAACAGTCAAATACTACTTTTAACTATTTGTATTCTACTTTTACGGTCATGTGATGAACTGTGAAAATTAAATGATCATCAATAATTAACCTACTAATGCAAAAACAAAACATTTATCAGTACCTGTAGTTTGAGATCTACGCAGTCCTGGACATCTGCAGAGTTTAGCTCCAACCTTAGTCTAACACACCTGATCTAGTTAATAAGACCTTCAAGCTCATCTAAACATCAGACTCAGGTGTGTTGAATCTAAACTCTCCAGGGTGGAAGATCTCCAGCAGTGGCATTGCAATTTTGTCAGACTTTGAGTAACCCAACATAACCAAAGGACCAAAATAGAAAAGTATCCCAAATAAAGTGCTGAGCAAAGTTTAATTCAGGAAAGCATGAATAATTATTTCATTTCATCCAAACTCAGGCTGTGAATCTGATCTGAAATGCAGATTGAGCCATGCAGTGTGTGGGTTTTAATCCATGTGGCTTCATAAACACAGTCATGTCTTTTGTCTTTAATTCACCCGTTTTACGGTCTTCCCTCGGCAGCATTGACCCGTTTATGGGACTGCAATGGTGTAAGCCCAATCTCTCAATGCTAATAAAGCACTTAATGAATCACACTTGCAGTGGCACAGAGAGAAACCACAGCCACTGAAAGAACTATAAAGATCACAGTGGAGGAAAAAACACTGCTGCTCCACATATGTCTTAAAAAAAACTCTGGACAGTGAATAAGGAACAAGTTGGCTTTTGAATTTTATTAACAAAGCAATATTTACACTGAAATGTCAAAGTTCAGAGAGAAAACTCTTCTGGTGAACAAAGGCCAGAAAAGAACATGAAAAACATGTAATACAAACAGAACTTACACCTGGAGGATATTCCACAAAGCGGGATTTCTTAATTGCTCAGATAACTTAAGCCTGATGTTAAGGATTGTTCAATAGGAATGTCCTGCTGTTCTTTTCCCAATGGATCAGTCTGACCTTGGGCTTAAGTTAGCTGGCTAAAGTGAGAAATCCTGCTTTGGGAAATACGGCCCAGTTGGTGGCTTTAGTGAAAATTGTTTGGTCATTCTGCCCCATTGAAGATGCCCTTATCATTCCAACTCTTCCCGAAATCATGTTGTGCATCACGTAAAGGGACAACACAGGCTAATGAGGTGAAGCTGGAAGCAGTTGGTGAGGTTCGATTGTGAGTAATAGTGCTAGTTTGTGGTAAACAGAGGGAAATCAACATTTGTGGGAAAAAAATAGAGTCTTAATGTTTGTCACAGAGAACGATGCTGTTGAATTAACCTCTATTCACAGAGGTCTCTTCACTCGTCTCTTTTCCATCTTTTCGTGAGCGTGTCTGAGTGTTCAGAGGTGTGTGTGATGGTGACTAGATTTCACCAGGGAACATCGAGCCGCATGCTGTGTCAGAAACGAGGTCATATCCTTGACAACACAGTCATACACTTCATGTTTAACTGCATTTCTCATGTGTATCTATGACAATAACAAGTGACCACCATCAAAACAAAGACTCCACAGTGGTACAAACATAAAAAAACATCTCTCGACATACTACAGCCTAGATATGTGGGATGTAAATCTTCTCTTTTAAAAAGAAAAAAAAAACACAACAATAATAATAATAAAAACCTTTTGAGTGTTGACCGTTCACCCTCTGACCCCGTTCAACTAGAAACAACTCAAATGGGGTAACGCTGGCCCACTCGTTTTCCCATTAAAAAAATTCCTTGGAAACATTCAAGTAATGTTTTCCAAAGCTCCCCTCTGGCGATGGCTCCCACATACTGTCCTCATTAGGAGCGCAGGGTCTGATTTGGAAACATGAGCTTGGAGCCCACTCCTAAACCACATTCTTCAGATTCCCTGTAAACAAGCAGCAAAAGGAGATGGAGAGGGAGAAAAGAGGAGAAAAGGGGAGAAAATGAATCATTAAAGGAAAACATTTAGATCAAGATTTATGATGACGACACACCAGCACAGATGGAGTAGTTAGGTAGAGAAAAACTCTCTCTCTCTCTCTCTCTCTCACACACACACACACACACACACACACTCACCTACCCCTCAACTTAAACAAGTTTGTCAGACATCAGTCTAAACATTTCCTTTTGCTAACCCAGGAAATGTCTTATTATGGTCAGTGTGGTCAGCAGCATTGGCCAGAGTCTTTAACCATTCTGCTCTGAATCACACGTTCACAATCAGAGCATAAATCTGATTTAAGTCCAGACACACAACGACCAGTTTATTCAAAATGAGATTAATACCATTTTAAAAACACTCTTAAAATTCAATATACACAAAAAAAAGATTCTCTGGAGTGATGCCATATCAGCAACTAAGACTATATTCATGGCTAATCCGGATATTTAGTAGTAAAATGTACAATAAAAGTCTGCAGGTCACATGGCCATCAATGTTTGTATAATCTGGATTTCATAATTTTAGTCTAGTGTGAATTTCTCCATTAAAAAGCCATTAAAGAACTTTCAATGGGGCTCTGAGTGGCTCAGCAGGCTAAGACGCTGACACTATGACAAGAGGATTGTGAGTTCGAATCCCGGTCCTTCTGTTTGCCATCAACAAGAGAGCAAAAATTGGCAGTGCTCTCTCTGGGCGGGTAGATGGTGTTCTCTCTCCCTATCACTCACACATTACAATGTCTGCTGGCTCAGGCGTCTACTGATTGGTCCATTCAGAGCTCTCCCCTCCATTTAGCATACATATGGTTAGACATAGTGCTGGGTGATAATATCGATTCTTTTCACGATAAGTTTTCCCTTGATGACAACGATAAGCCGGGATAATAGAATTTGATAAGCATTAACGTTCGTTTCCATTTTGCGTCTAAGCAGCTTGACAGCAAGTTCAGAAGTCTAATACTGCTGCTTGTTAGCTCCTCACCAGCGCCGCCAAAATGCACTGTTGTGTTTAAGACAAGTGTGTGATTGGGCGGGCGAGAGAGCGCGAGGTCGCTGTGTGCTCGTCTGTTTGTGTGTGAGAATGAGAAGGAGGGGGGCTCACTGTGTGTGTGTCAGTCAGCCGGAGTGCTAGCTAGCATTAGCATATTAGCTTGGCTCTCTAGCCTTTTGTTATTTTGGAGTGGTTGCGACCGACAGTAAACATTGTAACTTTCAATAATAAAGCGACGACTGTAAACGTCTTTCTTGTCCATCCTTTCAACACGTCCATCCGGACGCTACAATATAATGTTTTGGCAATAAACATTTTAATATTTTAAACAGTAACATTTCATGTATTTAGTCTGATGTTTTTAGAAAGGTGGTGTTTAAAACTATGACAGTGTTAGAAAATTTAATATCGTGATAATTATCGAGATTGATCAACATAGAAAAATTTATCGTGATAACATTTTTGGCCATATCTCCCAGCTCTAGTTAGACAGTATATTATCTTTCATAAAGTGAAGATAAAGCAATATATCACCACAGACTGGTGGTGTACCAAAGCAAGAGTCAGTCCTTGAGGCAGGTCAGTTGCCCCATTTAAGATGAACATGGTAATGAATTCAACATCATGGTAGGCATCACATTACCACGATACTGTGGTGATGTGGATATCGTCACAGCCCGAGTTGTTGGGTTATTTTTTTTATTGTTAAGTAATATCGATCCAGGGTACAATGTGATTTCATGTGATTATATTCAGACATGTTCAGCACATTTCGTTCACACAAGCTGGTGTTGTTGACACAATTTCAAGGTAAAGCTCACACCTCGTCCCAATGCAAATAGCAGGGCTGTCACGTTTCCAAAGGAACCCAAAAGCCATGCAAATATCACAACATGTAAATTCGTATCACTCTAACCTCCATTTGTGATTTGCATGACATTGTCCCCCCTTAACATGCAAACACTTGACATGTGTTAAAGAGGACATCCCTTTTGTCCAGGCCAGATGGTGTTTTGATAACATGACGTCTGTCAAAACAATCAAAAGCAGCTAACGAAGCTGATCTGCAGCTAAGTCACTTTAGAGGATGTAGATCGCCTGTTAAAAAGGGAAATGTTTCCATGTGTGACTGTGTGATTCTAACTGTGGAACAGCATAAACGAATCTTGTGTTCTGTTCCTTATTACTCGCATGTCATCCCCCTCCTGTAAATCTTTAGGGCAGCTGTCTGAGGCTGTGTGACAATATTAGTTACATATGAGGCTAAGTTCCTACACTGTTTTTATGACTTTTGAATGTGTATTTCCTCTCACTCTTGCATCTCTTTGTGCATTTCATTAGTCAGCTCAGTGGGGCTTTAAGTTCAGACTTGTCTCAGCAATCATCAGCTTTTGTCCTCTGAACCTGTTCTCTGATTGAGACTACACAGAGTGATCAAAGCCAATAAAACCCTCTCAACAGTACAAGGGCTTCCGGTCTCAAGCTTTTCTTTGAATACAGTGTGTAAAGTTAGGGGTGTGTAAGGACTAATAACATTTATTCAGTTCCATGTAGCTGTGTAAAGACTTTATAGGTGTACTTTACTCAAATTTACACAACTTTGCTTGGACATTTGACTTTCATTCTTTCTGAAAGTATCTGTTGCTTTGTGGTTGCTCACACCTTTGCATTTCAAGCTTTAGTCTTTAGACTAGCGCAAACCAGACTTCAGTTCTGATGCTAGCAGATGTACTTAGAAGTTGCACTGCAGTTGTACTTGGAGATTTCATTGATGCACTATAACTCTTATCTTGTCTTGATTTTAGCCAGGGAGCAGTCACAGACAAAAGGTTAGAGAAGCAGACTTTGAACTGAAGGATCGCTATTTTGATTCCCTGAACCGGCAGGAAAACCGGGGGAGGGGGTGTGAATGAACGGCGTTTCCCCTCCCAAAACATCTATGCCTGTACTGCCCTTGATCGAGGCACCTAACCCCAGCTAGGCCATGGCGACAATCTAAATTTCAAACAATTATCGTCCTGGAATTGTGATGAAAAATATTATCAACGTACAAATTAATTTATGAAGTACTACATGTAAATGTTACAGGGTCTTTACACTCAGTCATGTGACCATTATCTTACAGCTGCGCTGAGCGATCTGCTGCGTATTAGTGACAGTAAAAGAAAATGATTAAAATACAGTCAATCCAAACTCTGGAAAAACTGGAAAAACCTGGAACGATGACACCCTTTTTCTGTACGAGCTCAATTTTTACTCTCTACCAGTGAGGCCACATGTACCAGAGTTTTATATAACTCTACACTACTGAGTGGTGTTTTACATGTGTATATAACGATTGTACAAAGTTGACAATTTATGAAATTTCTTGTGTCAAGGCTAGTTTGATGACTAGAGTGGCTCAGCAGGCTAAGACTCTGACACTATGACCAGAGGATCATGAGTTCGAATCCCGGTCATGCTGATTGCAATCAACAGCCGGGGCAAAGAGAGCAAAAAATTGGCCGTGCTCTTTCTGGGTGAGTAGATGGCGCTCTCACTCTCTATCAATCACTTTCACATTGCAATGTCTGCTGGCTCAGGCGTCTACTTATTGGTCCATTCAGAGCTGGGGATCCTGCGCTTTCCTCCGAGCGTGTTGGCTCCCCAGTGACGGTGTATCAGTTTGAAAAGAGGTGGTAGCTGGCATCACACACAGCGGAAGAGGCTTGTGCTTGTCTTCACCCTCCTAGAGTCGGTGACAGTGCAAAGTGATGGGAAGAGTCCTAACGGAGGGGATGGGCTAATTGGTTACCACTACATTGGGAAGGCGATAAAAATCGGCAAAAACTAGAAATAAAATTATATAAAAAAAAGCAAAATAATGCCAATTTGTTTATATATTGTTAGTAATTTAAATTAAGACAACACTTGATGATATCGTTTATCTCAACAGCTCCTTGGGCATCACAGCTGGTAGCTGTTCACTGCCCCCTAGTGTGTATACTAAAAATGACTCACTAGCATGTGTAGACTAGAATGCAAGGATAAACCTCCGAGGGGATGATTACTCTAGCCTTTTTTGCTCCTAACGCTATACACTGTTCCACACTGACAACAGTCTGCATGCAATTTGAATTCAAAGAACAAGAAAGCCAGAGTGGAATTAGTCTCAGCCTTTACTGGTGCATCGTTTCCTGTATGCAGTGCATAGTGTTAAGACATCCAGCCTTAATTAGACAGCCTTGCTGTAGGCCTATAAGATTATGTGAGGCCAAAGCCGAGAGGGATCTAAATTGCTCTAGAATACGCTAATCAGGGTCAGCGAAAGCAACCATGTGTGGTGTTTAGACACTTTTTATTCCCTCCCTTTCTCCCGCTCACTTGCGTAGCTTAACGCAGGGTTCAGAGTCTTGTAAATGTCCCCCAGATGTGCTCGGAAACTGGTAATGCGCAGCAACCGCAGGCCTCGCCATTTATTACCTGCCTTAATCAATCGCAGTTCTTTCAGGAGACATGCTGTATTGTTGGCTACATTAATGCAAAGTGTTTAAATGTATGAATTACTAGCCAATCATAGTGTAACAAGGCTGTTTGTAAACTGCTCACAGTGCAGGGGGCGGGGTTTGCTTGAACACAGGTTGAGAAATAACATCCCACACTCATCTCTGACTCAGTTCATTGTAAGCAAAGACTTCATAAATAAAATAATAAACAGATCTTCCACAGAAGATTTGTGATTAAAATATGATTCTGTTGATCTAAGCTGTGGATTTTGGCAGCACATGCAAAGGGCTTTAAACAGCAATAACAC
The DNA here is from genome assembly GCA_036984385.1 of Crenuchus spilurus. Taxonomy (NCBI): domain Eukaryota; kingdom Metazoa; phylum Chordata; class Actinopteri; order Characiformes; family Crenuchidae; genus Crenuchus; species Crenuchus spilurus. Next base: position 447 of record BRDA01035086.1, on the reverse strand, counting down.
AGATCTTGGTAGTCTTTACAGAAAGTGGTCACAGAACAGTCAGATTGCATAATACAGAAAGTGACTAAACTTGTACACCACAACAACTAGTATAAGTTGTGTCCGACACAAACCCAAATGGCTTTAATTTAAAATGTATATATATATATTAGAAAAACAGACCCTTTAAGATTTACAGTGTAAGTTTTGTTTCTAGGATAAAATCCTGCAGAGTTATACAAGTAATATACAAACCGGATTCCAAAAAAGTTGGGACACTAAAATTGTGAATAAAAACTGAATGCAATATGTCAATATTTTATTCATAATAGAACATAGATGACAGATCAAAAGTTTAATCTGAGTAAATGTTACATTTTAAAGGAGATATATGTTGATTCAAAATTTCACAGTGTCAACAAATCCCAAAAAAGTTGGGACAAGTAGCAATAAGTGGCTGGAAAAAGG
>BRDA01035071.1:17512-45992 GCA_036984385.1 Crenuchus spilurus | reverse complement strand
GAGTGAGTGAGTGAGTGAGTGAGTGAATGAGTGTGAGAGTGAGTGAGTGTGAGTGAGTGAGTGAGTGTGAGAGAGTGTGTGTGAGAGTGAGTGTGAGTGTTTGTGAGAGTGAGTGAGTGAGTGTGTGTGAGAGTGAGTGAGTGTGAGTGTGTGAGAGTGAGTGAGTGAGTGAGTGTGAGTGAGTGAGTGTGAGTGAGTGAGTGAGTGAGTGAATGAGTGTGAGAGTGAGTGAGTGAGTGAGTGTGAGTGAGTGAGTGTGAGTGAGTGTGAGTGAGTGTGTGTGAGAGTGAGTGAGTGTGAGTGTGTGTGAGAGTGAGTGAGTGTGTGAGTGTGTGTGTGAGTGAGTATATATCTATAAATATATCTTCCTGACAGTTACAGTTGATAAGAATCAAAAGTTCCCATGAAATTCCATAGGAAATGAATGAGGGTCATTTTTGACCCACTTACGGAAGTTTGGGGTAGTAATTGAAAAAAATCAATTTCTTAAAATGTATAAAAGGTAAAACAAAAAATTTAATTGCATGACATCAGTAACATGTTTTTTGAGGAATACCTGGAATATGAAATTATAAAAACTTTTCGTTAACAAAGATATTGCAAAAAAATGACCTCACCGGGTCAAAAAAGACCCACTTATGCATCTAAGGGTTAATATAATATTATTAACTAGTTGTGTGTTCATGATATAAATCAGAAAACTGATTGAACTGGCAGACAAATGATTTTTCTGTAGTATAAAAATATAGATTTAGTCCAACTGAAAGTTTTATTATAAATCAACATAGTAATATATACTGTATATGTAACATAATAATACAAATGCATTCAGAAGTATAATATATATGCTACAGGTCTTTCACCCCATGACTTAATATTATATAAAAGCAAATCCGTATGTGGGTAGGTGGATGAAGACACAGTCTAAGGGTCAACGCAATCCCTTAGGCTCTGCCACCTGTCCCTTTGAACCTTCTATTTTCTTGTATTCATCGTTTTCAAGACAGCTTCAGAGAATTGTTTGCATTAGTCTGAGATTAGAATGCATCACAAACATGCTGGAATTCACAAGCAATGAAGGTTTCTTCCATAAAATGCTGTGTTAATCCTGCACTTTATTCTAACGGAGGATTTGCAAAAGGTTATGAATGAGAAAAGAAAGGTCAAAGCGGTTAACTTTCACCATTCGACATTTCATTTCACTCCATTTCTCTTTTGAAACCAAGTCTCAATAAAGACTTTTATAATGGAGAAATATACATGAATGTGTTGATTCCAGGTACAGGTTAACACACACACACACACACACACACACTCACACACACACACACACACACACACACACACTGCCATATCAGAATATTACGTCCAGCTACAGTGGTGCTTGAAAGTTTGTGAACCCTTTAGAACTTTCAATATCTCTACATAAATATGATCTAAACATCATCAGATTTTCTTAAAAGTCCTAAAAGTAGATAAAGAGAACCCAGTTAAACAAATGAGACAAAAATATTATACTTGCTCATTTATTTATTGAGGAAAATGATCCAATATGACATATTTGTGAGAGGTAAAAGTATGTGAACCTTTGCTTTCAGTATCTGGTGTGACCACCCTTTGCAGCAATAACTGTTAATAAATGTTTCCAGTAACTGTTCTTTAAACGTTCTTTGGTAGAACAACTTGTGTGTTTAGGGTGGTTGTCTTGCTGGATGACCCACCTTCTCTTGAGATTCAGTTCATGGACAGAAGTCCTGATATTTTCTTTAGAATTCTCTGATATAATTCACAATTCATTGTTCCATCAATGATGGCAAGCCGTCCTGGCCCAAATGCAGCAAAACAGGCCCAAACCTTGATACTACCACCACCATGTTTCACAGATGGGATAAGGTTCTTATGCGGGAATGCAGTGTTTTCCTTTCTCCAAACATAACACTTTTCATTTAAACAGAAAGTTCTATTTTGGTCTCATCCATCCATAAAACATTCTGTCAATAGTCTTCTGGCTTGTCCACGTGATCTTTAGCAAACTGTAGATGAGCAGTAATGTTCTTTTTGGACAGCAGTGACTTTCTCCTTACAACCCTGCCATGCACACCATTGTTGTTCAGTGTTCTCCTGATGGTGGACTCATGAAGATTAACATTAGTAATGTGAGAGAGGTCTTCAGCTGCTTAGAAGTTAACCTGGGGTCCTTTGTGACCTCGCTGACTATTACACGCCTTGCTCTTGGAGTGATCTTTGTTGGTCGATCACTCCTGTGGAAGGTAACAATGGTCTTGTATTTCCTCCATTTGTACACAGTCTGACTGACTGTGGATTGGTGGAGTCCAAACTCTGTAGAGATGGTTTTGTAACGTTTTCCAGCCTGATGAGCATCAACATCTATTTTTCTGAACTCCTCAGAAATCTCCTTTATTCGTGCCATGATACACTTAAACAAATGTGTTATGAAGTGCAGACTTTGATAGATCTTGTAAATAACGGTGGCAGCCATGGCCTAGTGGTAAGGATCTGGTCTTGTGGCCAGAAGGTCACCGGTTTGATCCCCAGACAGGACAAGACTGAAGTGCCCTTGAGCAAGGCACCTAACCCCCTAACTGCTCCCCGGGCGCCGGTGGATAAGGGCTGCCCACCACTTCAGGCAAAAATTCTCACAGCCTAGTGTGTTCACTAGTGTGTGTGTTTCACTGCACGAATGGGTTAAATGCGGAGGTCAAATTCCGTTGTGTGAAAAATCACATTGGCTAAATTGGTTCATCATCTTAAAGATATTCTTTATAAAAAATAAAATAAATTTGATATTCTTTAAATAAAACAGAGTGCTCTTCAAATTAACTGCTAATCCAAGAGGTTCACATACTTTTGCTTCTCACAAATATGTCATATTGGATGGTTTTCAGCAATAAATAAATGACTAAGTATAATATTTTTGTCTCATTTGTTTAACTGGGTTCTTTATCTACTTTTAGGACTTATGTTTTAGGTCATATTTACGCAGAAATCCAGAAAATTTTAAATGGTTCACAAATTTTCAAGCACCACTGTACCTATTAGGAATAACCACACTTGTCTGAGATTACACTAGTGAGATGTCGTTGCATGTATTAGGTGATGTAAGGTATCTGGAGGCACTCGTCCTGGTCCACTCCAGTTGTTCTGCACAAGCAACTGGTGTGCTCGCGTTACACATGCATCTCTATAATATGGCATCTTTGACGTCCCAGGGTTCATTCCAAACCACGGGTGGCCATAATATTCTGATATGACAGTGTATATACAGTTTGCACAGTGGTCATTTCAAAGGTACAAAATAAACATGAAAATAAAAAGTTTTAAAAAATATTCAAATGAAATATTGTATGAAGTTTCTTTTATTGTTTAGGTAGACCTGCTCATCCTGTTGGGATTTATTTTCTAAATCTGACCAGCAGACTATACATCATCACTTATTCACTCACAGGGAAGTTTTTTATGAAGGAAAAGGTGAAAGGTTGCACTATATGTCACATATCATAAACTTGTCACCTACAATCCCAAATTTCCCACTTACAAATGACACTTTTCTGGCCATCAGTTTACAAATGGGAAAGTGATATTCTGACACCATCTGAACACAAAATTAGCATCAGTAGTACTGAAGTACACAAACAGCTTGTATTAAACTGCTCCTTATACAGTGTGTTTTACCTCAGTGTTCTACATCATTTGCTGCAGCCCTGCACGAGACTGAAATGGTTAAACCGCTTCCACAGATCAGAGCACTGTTAGTTAAAGATCATTAGTAGCTCTAGGTCACCATAATTTCACTCCTCTCCATTGTCTCCATCTGTATGTCTCCACTATGTCTTTTCTCGGCTGAGCACATACAGTATTAAAAAGATACGAGATAACACCTTTTATGTCTTATTATTCTACATTTCCACATTATTATGCCCTATCATTGGTTGTGGATGTAATATACTCCCTTGGTAATTTATGTATGCATGGCAGCATCATTTGGAGGCTTCTTTCAATTTGGCTTTGTGAGAATAATATACGATTGGTATCAGACAGCAATGGCATATGGATGCTGAATGCATAGTGCTCAGACACGAGGTTTTGACAGATTAATTGTCTTGAAATACAGCTGCATCCAATTTATGCTGTATCTTTCCTCAGACTGCTAAGGGTGTGTGTGTAGGGGGGGTAGACCAAATATCGAGTTGATTAATCTATAATTATTAGATCACAAGGGTCCAGGGCTGGTCCAAAGTAGTTGCAGGTAATTACACATTTGCAGCAGCTACTACAGTGCATGACAGATGTAACAATAACTACATAATGTCCGATTTCAACCCTCTAGCTGCCAATTAATCATCGTCTCCTATTCAGATGTCCACGTTCAGGAATATAACAGCAATGTACTGTACGCCGGATCAGTAAAACAGTTGGGTTCCAGGCTCTGCTTGCATTCAGACATTTCCCACTATGCCCCAGTTATGACTCAGTGCACATTTTAGTAAACATATCCATCACATTGCATTTGTGCTGTTTTTTTTTTTAAAGGTATGTATTTTTTTCTCCATCACTTTGTGTTGGCTTGTGCTATGTTTATACCAACTGTTTAAGTTATTGCATATGCAGAGGCAACAGTGCACACCGGAAAATAAAAAAGAAAGAAGAAGAAGAAGAAGATGAAGAAGGGAAAAAAACACACACATCAGAATATTCGCAGGCAGGCCAGAGTGTAGACAGCTCAGAGAAATAAATCTACATCTGCCAGTCCCCCCATGCAAAATAGCACTGCCTGCCTTAATGGCGAAAAACCATCGATGAAAAACAGATAAAAATATTAAATATTCAGGCTCTCTTTTCAGCCAGTATCAAAAGCCGCCAGATGTGCGAGGCAGGAGTTGTTATCAGGCGGCCAAACGACAGGCATTGAAAGAAATTCCTCTGAATTTCCAAACCATATAAAAGTATTTTATGCGATGCAAATGAATGGTAATTTTTTTGACTATGGGAGGAGAGCGAGAGAGGAAAAAAACATGCCAATAAACCCTATCATTTGGGACTAAAACTCCACAAACAGGAGACACTTTCAATTTGCCTTGCCTGTCTCCCCGCGTTAGATGCTGCCGATTGCCGCGAAATTAATCCATTTACCAATCTGTGGCTTAAATTTGAGGATTTCCAGTTTTTTTTTTCCTCTTCCCAACCACCCCCCCCTCCCTTTTTTTCCGGAATATCAATAAGTTCCAATTGAAGAGAGGATTCTTTTGCAATTCAGGCATGTGAGGGCGATAACGGAGGAGTTGGCATGAGGAGAGGCAGAGATGGATTAATTATGCAGAGAACATGGAAATTCCGCTTATCATCGCTTAGCAAAGGAGCCTGGCTCACACAATCAGAAAAGCAGGATGAAAAAAAAGAGAGAGGAAAAAAAAATAACAATGCAATGGCACCTTCCAGCCCCATCATCTTACAAGTTAGATTTTTCCTGTAATTAAAAAGTAACATACAATTATATTCATATCTCATAGGGAGACTATGAGTGGGTGTATATTAAATAATTGCATTGGGATATAAGGGTTGGGAGAGGGAGGAAAAAGGGAGATGGGGCGAGAGACAGAAGGGGAGAGATGGAGAGAGAGAGAGAAGGGAGGGGTGTAAAGGAAAAAAAAGTTGATGAAAAACCTTCTTACACTTGGGTATAGTTCCCCTGGGTCGGATTGAACTACTTGGAAATGAAAAACTATCATTTAAAAACCAAACAATGACAAAGCTATGAGGGGAATACACATAGACTACCCTTATTTGCTGGGGAGGAAAAAAAACAGTTATTGAAATGTACTCTGATGCATTTAGCCACTATTTATCAGCCAAACTTTGAAGTGAATGTCCATGGGTACACTTGGTAAATCCCCTCAGAGCAAGCGTGATACGGCCAGATAGACTTTGTTCAGCGTTCAATTCTAGTCGGCTGATAGGACTGCTAAACGAAGACGGAGGATGCTGGGTAATTTCACATTTCCATGAGACAAATTGAGGAAACTTTGTAGCGTCGGTGGCAGCAGCAGCGCAGAACAAAACCCTTTGTTCCTTATACCATTCACATTTTTTTCCAGGAATAGGAACAAAGGCGTTCTTACCCAAAAACAAATTCAGGTGGACTTGTGCTTTATGTCTCCCTCTGCAACAGGACTTCTAGTAACTCTTAAATCTTGCTGTTCTGTTCCAGGGAGAATAGTATGTGAACCCAAACAATGGGTGGGTCATCACATCAATTATTTACTACAGTATGGACAACATATGCTTTATTGAGAGTTTTAGCACAAGTCTAGGCATGCCCACTAGTCCTGACCACTCAGACTACAATATTTCTGATCAAAGTAAAGCAGATCTACACATAGCCTGTGATATTTTTGATATACCTATATATGATGTATATTTTATACTGCCAAATAAGGTAGTGGCTAGGCCATGCTAGCATCTGGCTAGCGCTTTGATGTCATATAAATAGCTTCATATAAGTTTCTACTTATAATAAGTTAATGGTCAAAGTCAATGGTAAGGACTATACAGTGGAGCCTCGGTTTTTGTCAATAATACTTTCAAAAGTGCCTGATCATAACTGAAATGAACGATAACTGAAGTAATATCTCCCAAAAGAAATAATGTAAATCCAATTAATCTGTTCCTGACATTCCAAATTATTAACAAAACACATTTTATATAGAATGACTATAGTTTTACATACAGAAAGCAATGAGAAATAAACACAAAAAACTAATGAAATGGATAAATTAACATTTAACATCACGCTCTGTTTTAAAGTGTGCTGGTGTGGTCCAGCCAGCAGGCTATGTTTTATGCACCCACTGTCGGGGTTCTTGGCCGCTATTTTTATTTCACACCCATTTTCAGATAGTAGTGCGGCTCGCCGTCACTTTAGTGTGACGTTTTTAGTTTGTTTTGAGCATTATCAACAAACAAAGGCAGAGAAACAACAAGAAACAGGCAGAATGAATGACAAATGTGTTTTAAAACTCATGGGTAAATGCTTTGTTTTCACAACATTAGCGACGAGTCATGTGGGTATGTTGATGAAAACCAGGCAGATGAACAATAACTGGGACAAAATTTCCCTCAAAAAAGTTGACAATAACCAAACTGGACGATAACCACTGTAAATGATAACTGAGGTTCCACTGTATTACCTTACAGGATTTGTTAACTAAGAAACCCAACAAAACTGCTTTCAATTACAAGAATACATTTTTGGGAATGTCATTCAGGAACCCTTCCAACAACCTTGGAATTCAGTGGTAGTTCTATATTATCCAACAAACTGAAGAAAGAATACCATACAGGTTCCTGTAACTGGAGGAACAAGCCTGCATAACACTGAACCTCTTCTTCCAAAAAAGCAAACCATTAGAACCTTCTTGAGGAGGTTTTTCTCCAAGCAGCACACCATCTGGTCTCAAGCTTGTTTCTTAGACCCTGCTTCTCTTCATCCAGTCTTGACAGACAGACAGATGAGTGACAACTGCAGGAAGAATAGGACCCTCTTCAGTTAATTTGCAAGATCTCAGTCTGTTCTGGTGGAACCCGGCTCACCTGTTGCTGAAGCTTTGATTCCGTTTTTGATCAGGACGCTTTTGGACAAAAAGGCAAGAAGTGGAAGGGGAAAAGGCAAGAGGATTCTAGGAAAGAGAGAGAGTGGAGGAGATCTTTATCAAAAGAAAAAACTCTCCACTGGACAATGAGTTTTTCCGCCACCATTCAAATGTATCTGCAGAATGCTTGAGTGATTCATTACAGATGATCCTGCGGGGCCACAATGGGCTGGAGAAATGAGTGATGCTATCTCCCTCCTGATGTCATTTTCCTGATCCGCCTCATCCCTTGGCCCTGTGTACCTCCATTAATTAGAAAGTAGGGGATTTCCACTCATCAGCCTGTGCCTTCTCGCGCTCCGTTCCACCACAAAGCTCCAGATCCCACTATCTTTGAGCAGAAACCTCCTCCGTCTGCAGGAAAAAAGAAGTTTAAAAAATGTCTTGTTTTGACGAGCACCTTGCAGGCTGCTGAATGGTTATGAATGGACGATGATTGACTGGTCATGATGAACGAATGATGATTGGTTATATATTTATATACAACTCTCATGAAAATAACAAAACTAATGAAGTAGACAGTGCTTGGCTTTATCTGATGGTACACTTGAATGTACTGTATCTCTTGCAACTTTATTCTTTTCATGAAGAACTGATGCAGGATTTAATACTGCAAGAAGTGGTACATGGCAGAAGCTGATTTTAATTTATTTAATCTCATTTTTGTAGGGGGGCATGGTGGCTTGGTGGTTTGCATGTTTGTCTCTCAGCACTGAGGTCTTGAGACTCCATCTGGATGGAGTTCTCCCAGTGTCTGCATGCGTCCCACAGTCCAAAAATATGGAGGTCCGGTGAATTGGGATAAATTGTCCTGGTATGTATGCGAGTGTGTGCCCAGCGATAGACTGTCACCCTGTCCTAGGTGTAGCAAAGATGCAATGCCAGGCCCTGTGCAGAGTGAAGGGGTAGAGGGACTCACCGCGACCCTAATAAGGACTAAGTGGTTAAGAGGATGGATGGATCTCATTGATGGATCTCACAAAGTATTGAGATATTAAGGAGGTTTCTGGTTTGATTTTCCTTCCTCTGGGAGTTGCTTGTTACCTGATGAAGTTCTTGTTCCTGTTGCAGTTTCTAAAACATTGCATTCTTGTTGAAGTTCCTTATAAATAGGTTGGAAAATGTACTCAATGCGAAATCTCAATTTCATTACAGTTTAAATACAGGATTGTGTAATATTTACAACCGTGTTGTTATTTCGATGGGGTCTGCTATTGTGCCCATCTGTACAGCACTAATGAATGTTAATAGATTCCCCCTTTAGCAGTAAAGATTTCCCCTTTACGAGGTAGGGTTAGAGTGTTAGCAGGCTCATCCTCAGTCCACCAGCCTACTGACCATCTGGTGTAATTCTCACCATTTCCATGTTTGTGCCCTCAGATTTCCTTGGCACCTTCCACACTGGCTGGTCCAGTCTCTGATGTTGCTAGGTGACATCCAAATCTATAACCAAATTGATTTCTCTTTGTATCAGTAATTGCAGAGGCAATTGATTGTATGCAAATGACTTGTGAAGATTCTTATAAAACCCAGTGTCAGTGCACTTTACAGAAAAAGAGGTACTGGACTATCACTGGGGCACTACATCTCTTGAAGGGAGCATCTTCAGTACACAGTAAATCTGCCAGTGTTAAATCAACACTATTAGAGTTAAATTAACACTGGGAGTGTTACATTTTGACACCCTCAGTGTTAATTTAACTCTAATAGTGTTGATTTAACACTGACATATTTACTGTGTACCTTCATTGGTGTTCATTCACCAATGAACAGAACTGTATCAGATTGGGTTGTAATGAAAGAATCCGAACTTATATTGACTCCAATCATCCTGTTCTTAAGGACCATTTTGGACATTTAAGAGTACATTTACATAGTTTGTACCTTGGGGAATAAAAATTGCAGTACAGTACCTATTATGACTGCTCCCTGGGCACTGTGGACAGGGGCTGCCCACCTCCTTAGGCATCGTGTGCTCAATGACCTTTAGTGTGTTCACTAGAGTACACTAATGTTTGTATATGTGTGTATCACTGCACAAATGGGTTAAATGTGGAGGTCAAACTCTGTGTGCAAGAACATTGGCCAATGATTCTGCACTTTCACTTTAAAAAAATTAAAAAAAATAAAAAGCTCAGTAAAGATATAGTGAACTAAAAAGGGACGGAGTGTGAAGACACATAGAAATTAAAGTTTTTTAATTCACTAACGGAGAATATTCAAGTTCAACAGCTTAACTAGTCTTAAAAGCAGAGGTGAACAGTGCTTTTGAAGATCGTTAGTCTCTGTCCACCTAGCTGTCCATTTCTTTCAACAACTGATCCAGCATTTTTTGCATTTTCTAAACAATTTATTTTTCTCTTGTCCAAAATAAAAGAGCTACTGTATTTCTTTGCCTGCACAGTCAAACACAAAGGAATTCTGGGCAATTTGCATTGTTGAATCATCAAGAAATGCTCACGATGTAAATTCAAATGGTATAAATATAATCCAAATACTTCTGGATCACAGCTGATGAAAACACAGTATCTATGACAAATTCAAACATCAGGTTTCAAGCATTCAGATCTGAGCTGGGGCCCAAAAAAATGAAGCAAAGCTGAGATTTTCCCACCCAAGCAAAGTCAGTTAAAACAGCAAACCCAAGAAAATGAAACAAGCATCATCCATCCTTAATGCAAAGCAGCACAGCTAAAAGGACCCGGGAGTTTGCTTGTTGTGTGTGTGACTGTGAGGTTGCTCGAGGGTAGAGACCTGCAATTAGCAGATACGTGGGTGGCCATCGCTGACTACATCAAGGTTCGTTACTCTGATGACTGCACACGAACGAGGAGCAAACCTCGACTCAATCCATGCCTGTCTTCTTCCTTAAATATGAAGACGTTAGCGTTGATTAGTGTTTCTAATTAGAGCACGCTCCCTTGACAATGGAGATATTTGGGCTGAAGGCTTCTGTGTGCTTGTATATGTGAACTGTGCATATCGTGTTAGGATGTGGTATAGATTCACTGAAGAAAAAGGATGCTTGGAATTGACTTGATTCAAATGTGTACGTCATTTCCACATGAATAAAATGTATTACATCACAAATATTTCCAAAAGAAACTAAAGTGAAAGACTAAAATTGCACTGATGTAATATATTTTACTCCTGCATACATTCTAAACACATTTGAATTTAGTCAGTTCAATTCAGTGCTCAGGATAACATAGTCCCTGTCCTAATACAAAGCCATCATTTAAAAGTGTCATTGTTTTTACTGATTATTTTATTTGGTATATTTTGATATATTCAGTATTGTTTTACATTAGGGCGGCACGGTGGCTTAGTGGTTAGCATGTTCGCCTCTCAGCGCTGAGGTCTTGGGTTTGAGTCCACATCTGAGCGGAGTTTCCATGTTCTCCCCGTGTCTGCGTGGGTTTCCTCCGGGGTCTCCGGTTTCCTCCCACAGTCCAAAAACATGGTGGTCAGGTGAATTGGATACTCTAAATTGTCCGTGTGTGTTTGTATGTGTATGTGTTTGCGTTTGTGTTCACCCAGCGATGGACTGGTGCCCTGTCCTGGGCTTAGTTGAATAGTGTACTGCCCTGCCCTGCGCCCAGTGAGGGGGTGGGGGACTAACCATGACCCTGATTAGGATTAAGCGGGTGTGATAATGAATGAATGAATGAATGAAAGTTTTACATTATTAGCTTATTGTTTTCTTTTTTGAACTGTTTAGCCTTCTGGAGTTGACATTCCCGCCAGCAAGGACACAACTGAAAGTCTGAAAAAACACTTATTTAGGTGCTAAATTTTATCCTAGAACCCTTAAATAGTATATTTTTCAAATATAAATATATACGATATTTATAAATATAAATATGATATTTGTGAAAGGAGCTTAAATAAGACATTTTTCAGAGCCAGTCAGACAGCTGTGCATTGTTTCCCGCCAAATGACGCCATTTGTCATTCATATGATAATGAAATAGTAATTTTTACAATAGTAATTATGGACATTCATGTGGAATGCTGTGGAAAGTGTGGAATGTAAACCTGAACCAAGACCTCTCACCTGAATTTTCTCATAAATATAAAAACTACTGAAAATACCTGAAATCGTTTTTTTAAAAGCAGATTTAATAAAAATTTTGATTTTAAGACTCTTACTGTTTTGACACTGTTGGTGCTGAGTTTGTGCTGTGTAACACTTTGTAGAAAAATTATTTTAGATATGTGTAATTTGTTAAAAAGTCAAGGCATGTCAGACTACATTAGTGTCTGAAAACCCTCAGACTCCAGAGGGTTAATTCTTGTTTATTATCATAAACAAATCATACAGTATTTACTCTGTCATAACAAACGTATACTGCAATTTATACGAATTATATCAAAATGAAGAAATAATATTTTGTGTTTTTGACCCAGCTCATACTTGTTATTAACGTCTGCTTCAAGTGATCTCGTCACAAGTGGACAATTGCCTATTTTCCACTGGCACGATGCCAGTGCTGATGCCACAATATTGAATGGTTCTGTATTTTTTCACCACAAAAAAATATTATAAATGTCACTGACTGGCAAATCAATTGACTGGCACATTGAAGTTGTTGACTTGAGCAACCACCTCTGATATTGATCTTTAGATCTTAGATATGCCCGACACAGAATTAGCAAACAAAGAGTATGTTCCTTCATGTGGTTTATATGTCTTCCTCTTCTGTTTCCAGATTAGGGAACACACTCATCTAGACACATAATCAATGGGATCTTCAAGCAGTGAATACAAGTCCATTCTTAAGAGGTTCACAGGATCCAGTATAAGCACTTTTCTGTGGAAAAGTGGTATGTGATATAGGCATTTACACCTGTCTCAAATGTGTCCAGTACAAACCCCATTTCCAGAAAAGTTGGGACACTTTCTACCAAAATCTGTCATTTCTTATATTACTTGAACTTTCCTTTAAAAGACAAAGTGACAAAGAAATGTGTTTCAGTGGTTTTAAAAAAAGAACTTGAGTGTATTTGTAAAAAATAAACATATTTATAAACTGATGCAAGCAAACACACTCAGAAAAGGCAGAGAAAGAGGCTAAATAAGACTGAAAATGATATACAAGCTACATTCCACAATCAGAAATTATCTGGTAACAGGTGAGTTCATCAAGACGGAATATAAAGGTTCACCAAAGCTCTAACCCAAAGCAAGGACGGGTCATGATTCAACACTTTGTGCCAAACTACCAGATCTGTCTTCAATTGAAAGTGTATGGCTCATCAGTAAGAGCACAATCAGACAGGCTGTTGAGCAACTCAAGTCTTATATACAGCAAGAAAGAAAAATCACTTGGAAAACTGCAACAAATAGTCTCTTCAATTCCCAAATGACTTGGTTCATTAAGGTTCATTAACACATTATGTATTACAGCTTTTATTCTAAGAAAGTTTTATTTATTCTTAGAAAGATCTTTATGATCTCCACAGTTTCTCCTACAACAGTGAGATTGAAACACAAAAGAGATTTTAGCTCAAATCCCCTGTTGCTGAGATACTTCTCCTCACAAAAAGACCTCAGCAATCTCATCTTCTCGAGTTACAAATCGCACATCTCAAGAATCACATTTTGCTCACATGTTGCAAACACAAAAATCTCAATATAAAAAAAATATTCTAAGACCAATTCTCAGTTCTGAAGTTGCAAATGACCATTATCATTTTTGTCTGAGACAGAAGCATCTCATCTCCTTTTTTGCCTCGTGCTATTTTAGCAGAACCTCACTGAAGTGTCCTGAACAACAAAAGAGCAACATCTGAGAACAAACGTTCTTCTGGGACTGTTAAGGTTTATTGTTTTCAGGCTTAAACTGAGACACTTTCAGGCTGTTTTATACTTCTGTGAATATGCAGGCAAATACATCTGTTTGGCAATGCAGTGAGGGAATATGTGGGTAAAGGTAAGATGGAGAAGCACACCTTCAAAATCTCAACTACATATTGTGTGAATCTGAGAAGATGTACTTCAAGTAAACGCTGACTGACTTTCCAAAAGCAATGAGGTTGTGACCTGAACAGCTCCAGCTGAAGAAGAACAAGTACAAAATCAACAAAGAGCAGTTTTTGTAATTTTACATAATAAACACAAGATTTTTTTGTACCTTTATATTGTAGCCCACTTTATGGGTACTCTATGTGTACGTGTTCATCTTCAAATTACCAAGGAAAATTCCTTGTGATTACACTTCTGTCCGAATCGGTCATCTCAGTGTATTTTTCTTCTTCCTCTCCTCAGAAAATATCAGCGATCTGTGCTTGTATAGAACCCAGTTAAACAAATGAGACAAAAATATTATACTTGGTCATTTATTTAATGATGAAAATGATCCAATATGACATATTTGTGAGAGGCAAAAGTATGTGAACCTCTAAGATTAGTGGCTAATTTGAACGTGAAATTAGAGTCAGCTGTCCAATCAATGGGATGACAATCAGGTGTGAGTGGTACCCTGTTTTATTTAAAGAACAGGGATCTATCAAAGTCTGCTCTTCACAACACATGTTTGTGGAAGTGTATCATGACATGAAAAAAAGAGATTTCCTCAGAAAGAGTCTGGAAGAAAAATCAGGCTGGAAAAGCTTACAAAACCAGCTCTACAGAGTTTGGACTCCACCAATCCACAGTCAGACAGACTGTGTACAAATGGAGTGGTTGACCAAAAAAGCTCACTCCAAGAGCAAGGCGTGTAATAGTTAGCGAGGTCACAAAGGACCCCAGGGTAACTTCTAAGCAACTGAAGGCCTCTCTCACATTAGCTAATGTTAATGTTCATGAGTCCACCATCAGGAGAACACTGAACAACAATGGTGTGCATGGCAGGGTTGTAAGGAGAAAGTCACTGCTCAAAAAGAACATTGCTGCTCATCTGCAGATCACGTGGCCAGAAGGCTGTTGGAAGAACGTTTTGTGGATAGATGATTCCAAAATATATATATATATATAGTTTAAATGAAAAGTGTTATGTTTGGAGAAAGGAAAACACTGCATTCCAGCATAAGAACCTTATCCCATCTGTGAAACATGGTGGTGGTAGTATCATGGTTTGGGCCTGTTTTGCTGCATCTTGGTCATGATAATTATATAAGAAAATTCTATAGGAAAATATAAATGAGCTGAATTTCAAGAGAAGAAGGCAATGATCCTAAGCACACAAGTCGCTCTACCAAAGAATGATTAAAGAACAGTAACCAGAAATGTTTAGTTGCAGTTAATTTTGCAAAGGGGGGTCATACCAGATACTGAAAGCAAAGGTTCACATACTTTTACCTCTCACAAATATGTCATATTGGATCATTTTCCTCAATAAATAAATGAGCAAGTATAATATTTTTGTCTCATTTGTTTAACTGCGTTCTCTTTATCTAATCTGATGATGTTTTAGGTCATATTTATGCAGAAATATAGACAATTCTAAAGGCTTCACAAAGTTTCAGGCACCACTGTATGATGTCCTGGTGCACACACTCATCAGAGATCCCACCAAATCCCATTTGTATTATTAAACACTAGAAGATAACTCATCCTGCAGTAATTTTCTTGCCATCCAGATTTGAGAGTTTTATAACTGAAGAGAAAACAATATCATTGTAAACATCCCTGGATAAACTAACCCAATCCAAAGAGGACTATCTTCCTATTGAGTTGTAGTTTGATCTTTTCACTCCAACTACATTAATAAATAAACTAAAATAGTGTTTATTAAGTCTGCCTAGCAAAGCGACAACAACAGTAGAATTTACAGTTTAAATAAAGGTTTAAAGTGAATTGTATTAAACTGTTGCACCTGATAGGGAGCCTCTGTACCTAATCTCATGGAAAAAGTAACTTAAAAGCAACAGAATTTGGTTGTGTGTGTGTGTGTGTGTGTGTGTGTGTGAGTGAGGAAAAGATCAAACAGTGAGGGGCCACTTGACCTCAGATGTAGTTTCTAATAAGACTTGAATCTGATCTGCAGGCACACACACATACACACACACACACACAAAGGGACATGACTGGACAGAAAAAGGAGCCCCCTCAGCTGTGAGATTAGTTTTGGCGGGCCAGCCTGTGGACACAAGGCTTCTAGTGGTCAGCACTGAGTTATTATTATAGAGATCCACTCGCAGATGACAGATCAAATCTTTCTCCTCAGGCACGACGAGAGCTGCAGGTGATACATGATCACAGATAGAGAGAGAGAGAGAGAGAGAGAGAGAGAGAGAGAGAGAGAGAGAGAGAGAGAGAGAGAGAGAGAGAGAGAGAGAGAGAGCTTTTAGCCTCCTGATCTCCTCTGGGTTGGTGATGTCACAGCCGCAGGTGGCCTACCCTCCAAACCTCCCCCCAACATCATCCTCACTGAGCAGCTATTGTGTGTGTGTGTGTGTGTACAGACAGAGAACTTTTATCTCTACTTCATCTGTGTGGTCTCAGGCGTGATGATCTTGGACAGCAGCCATGTCAGAGGGTGAGAGAGAGAGAGAGAGAGAGAGAGAGTTTCAGAGCAGCTTGGTAAAGCTTGCTAAAAGCTCTCTCAAAATCCTTTATAAATAAAACTGTCTATACAAACTTGCCACAATTCACAAATAATGTTTTTTTTCCACATATTTACTGACAGCACAAGACAGAATATCTGCAGGGGTCTCCAAACAAGTAAGTAAATAAATATTAATCAAGATTTTTCATGTGCTACCTGTGTTTTTAATGTTATACTGTATCAGATAGTAAGTGAACAGTCAGTTCTTGAAGTTGATCTGTTAGAAGCAATAAAAGCTTACGAATGTGAGCTTAAGGAACTTAAGGAACAAAGGATGGACACCTGACTGGGTCAGAGCATGGGCTGTATCTGGTATTTTGTTGTTGGTACAGAAAATACCAAAAATGGTCCAAGGGTTAAGGCAAACAAGGCTCACTGATGGACATGGGAAACAAAGGCGAGTCCGTTTGGTTGGATGCCACAGAAGAGCTGCTGAAGAACTTAATGCTGGCTAAGATTTGGGGAACATGTTCACACAGCTTGCTGCATTTGGGTCTGCATAGCTACACGTCAGTGTTTAGGCTGACCCCTGTCCATCGCAGAATGGACCGACAACGGGCACATGAAGATCAGACCTGGACTATGGAGCAGTAAGAATGGTGGCCTGGTCTAACGAATCATATTTCCTTGACATCATGTCGACGGCCAGGTCTCTTACCTGGAGAAGAGATGGCACCAGCATGTACTATGGGAAGAAGGCAAGCTGATGGATTCAGTGTGATGTTCTGAGCAATGTTTTACTGGGCAATGGGTCCTGACACTCATGATGATGTTACTTTGACACAAACCACCTACCTAAACATTGTTACAGACCACATACACCCACTCATAGCAATGGCAGTGGCCTTTTTTAGTAACATAATTGGCCCTACCACACTGCCAAAATAGCTCAATGGTTCCAATTTTCCCTCAATTCAATTGGATTTGTATGACATGCTGAACAAAAGATTCCAATCCACAGCAACTCCACCTCACAACTTCATCTATCAATCCATTATCTCATCTCAACAATCTGATGTAGTCTGACATGCCCTGACTTTTTACAAATTACACCCATCTAAATGATTTTTCCCAAACTGTTACACAGGCTTTAGTTCATCACAAACTCAGCAACGACAGTGTAAAAACAGTAAGAGTGTCATAAATCTATATTTTGATTAAATCTGCCCTAAACTTTCCAAAATCCTATTTTCAGATGTGCTAATATATTGTGAAAAAACACTCTAAACATTTCTAGCCAAGACTTTTGAGCTCAGAACTGAATAAACAGAGGTGTTACCTACACACTCCTCATTACAGTTTTTAGACATTGTATGTGGTTTTATTTCTAAAGCTTAACTAATGTGAGGTGACACTTTTTTCCTCAGCCACTAACCCTACATTGAATATTTTTGAGATAGGAGTGAACAATCAGGTGAGATGTCTTTTGTTCAGGTTCACCTCAGGTGAGAGGTCTTTCTTGAATCCACATTCCACAGATTACAGTCCGCTGGAAGACACCAATGGAATGTCCAGAATTCCCATGTCATTACACTATTGTAATGTCATTACACTATGAATGACTGAGCACGTCTTTTGGCAGGAAAATATGCACAGCTGTCTGACTTGTTCTCACAGATGTGTGTCTGCTTGTTTAAGCTCCTCTACAAGAATCCAAAATATATATTTTGATTCATGCTATATACATTTGAAAATACCTTTAAACCTTTAAAGGTTTCCATAGTATGTTTTGGTTTGTTTCTAGGATAAAATCTACAGTTATATAATTGTTTTTGCAGAATTTCATTAATATATCACCAGCAGGAGAGCCGACTCCAGAGGGGTAAGAAGTATAAGTTGATTCATGACTCTGTCCAGAAGGTTAATCCTGATCAGGGTCGCAGTTAGTCCACTACCCCCTCCCCGGGCACAGGGCAGTGCATCAGTAAGAGTAAATAAGTAAGATGAACCAATTTTGCCTATGTGATTTTTCACACAACGGAATTTGACCTCCACATTTAACCCATTCATGCAGTGAAACACACACACACTAGTGAACACACTAGGCTGTGAGAATTTGTGATCAAAGCGGTGGGCAGCCCTTATCCATTGGCGCCCGGGGAGCAGTTAGAGGGTTAGGTGCCTTGCTCAAGGGCACTTCAGTCATGTCCTGTCTGGGGATCGAACCAGCAACCTTCTGGTCACCAAACCAGACTTACCACCAAAACTTATCACTAGGCCATGGCTGCCCCCATCACAGATTATAATAGCCAAGCTCAGGACAGGGTGCCAATCCAAAGCTTGGTACAGACACAAGGACAATTTACAATACCCAATTCACCTGACCTCCATGTTGACTATGGGAGGAAACCCACACAAACACAGACAGAACATGGAAACTCCACTCAAATGGGGCCACTAAACAACACAACTTACAGGACTGAAAGGACCTTCTAATGTCTTGAAGGTACAAGTAGATTCACCATAGGACACCTTCAGAGGTTTTTTGGAGTTCATGCTTCAATGGATCAGGTAGTTTTGGCTGTGGTTCATACACAATATTAAGCAGAAGCTTTTAATGCTATTGCTAACTGGTCATTTCATAATGTACGGCAGAACGGGTCAAAAACTTTGTGCTGTTTCATTATTTGACTCAATTTGTGTTTATACATACAACTGCTTATGTGTAATAAAATAAAAAAATGAGCTATAAGCATTGTGTTGCATACAAAACTCCAAAAACATCTTTAAGTTTAATTCCATTAAATTGCATTTTGACTTTGTTTGAATGTGTTTCTCCAATGTCTACTGCGTTATAAGGTGATCTGCCTGCGAGACACTTGTGTGTGTGATGCAGCGTGCCGTATAGTGCCGGTCCGTGCTTGTGTGTTATCTTATCGCTGGAGGACACCTGTGGGTGGGTGAACAGAGAACAATGATGTGCTGCTGCTGTCGTCCTGAAACAGTGCAAGGCCAGCTCCACACTACTGCAGCCAACAAGCCCTCAGCACTGCCTGCTCTCTACATCACTGTACAGGCTCAAAGGCCACTAGGAACCAACACTCTATGATCTTAGTCTCAGCTTTAAAGGAATAGGCCTTCATTTTTATAACTTTGTTTACTGGAAAGTTTTGGCACAGAACAAAAGCCCCATCAAAAAGTGATAAATGCATACAAATGCATATTAGCTCATTGTAAAACACCAGCTGCGCTGTAAATTGCGTTACCAGCTGATGATGAATAGACCAATAAACATGACCCCTTGGTACATTAAGCTTTGAAATCACTCTGGAACTTTGTAATACATAAACATTAGGATTGTGGACCTATATCTTTTATCTGTGAGTAGACAATGTTGAAGAGGAGCCAGACAATAATAATACAAGGCATTCCGTGGAATACAGAAGGTGTTAACAGTAAATAGTATTCAAAATGATTGAAATAAATTGTTGTGTTATAAAGGCTGTTATAAAATTCAGTGCCTTTCTTATTGAGCTACATAACTGTGAAACCTCATTCACATCCTTGTCTCTGTCTCAGTCTCATGTCCATGTACTGTTTTGTTTACCTTTATGTTGTCCATGTGCTTTGTCATCTGTGCACCATTGGTTAAGTTACATATTTGATTGACTTCCTAAGTGACAAATTCTGGTGCAGTTTCTACAAAGTATATATTTACTGTATTTTAATACATTGGAAAAATAAATAAACATAAAATATTTAATGTGCCCTGACTTTTGAGCAAGCCATATTTTATGCTTTACTTTATTCCACGTAATTATTTATTTATTTCACGGAAACCTTAAAAGGACTACTTTACAAACATATATTGTGTGAATCAAAATATATTTTTAGATATTTGTGAGAGGAGCTTAAATAAACTGAGACACGTTTGTGAGAGCAAGTCAGACAGCTGCACTTTATTGTCCTGCCAAATGACGTGACAATTCATATGACAATGACATGGTAATTCCGGACTTGGAATGTCTGGAATGTGAAGCTGAACAAATACATCTCACCTGAGGTGAACATGAACAAAAGACCTCTCACCTCTCATCTCACAAGTATCTCATAAATATTCAATCTAGGAATGACTGAATGAGTGACACACATGTCAACTCACATTTGTTAAGCTTTAGAAATAAAACCACATACAATTTCTAAAAACTGTAATGACCAGTGTGTAGACAACACCTCTGTTTATTCAGTTCTGAGCTCAAAAGTCTTGGCTAGACATGTTTAGAGTGTGTTTTTTCACAATATATCAGCACATCTGAAAATAGGACATTTTAGAGCAGATTTAATTAAAAAAGAGATTTATGACACTGTTTTGACACTGCTGTTGCTGAGTTTGTGCTGAACAAAAGCCTGTGTAACATTTTCGAAAGAAATAATTTTAGATGTGTGTAATTTGTAAAAAAAAGTCAAGCCATGTGAGACTACATCAGAATGTCTGAAATACCCTCAGACTCCAGAGGGTTAAATTCATTAAAATGCATAAAATACTAAAATTGAGAATTTTACAGATATGTTCTGCCTTTGTCAGAAATTGCCATAAGATGAAGAAGCTAACAGCAAATTCAGAAACTAATTTTAAGTTGTTTTTTTTTTTTTATATTAGAGGCACTTCATTGTGTTTGAGCCCCAAGGCACTGTGAAAAGGATGTAAAATGCTGATGAAAAAAATTTTAAGGATGGTGATGGTGATTAACTCAAAGGTGATGTGTTATTTCATGGCTTATTTTTTTTTTGTCAGCAGCTGTTCCTTGTCTGATTTATGACAACTGAATGACTCCCTGATCTAACAAATTCACACAAACCTATATTGTCATATGAAAACCATGTATTTAGTTTTTTTACCTCGCTTGAGCACAATATTTTATTCTTTATTAATGGGCAAAAAAACAAAACACTTTAATTACTTATTTATTAGCTCATATTAAACGTTAAGAATGTTTTGCCTTCCCCTGTAAACATAGTCTTGGGGGTTTTTTGGTAATATGGTGATATGACAATTAGTTACATTCACAGTTTTCCATTTGATTACAGATTATATTGAGCTTAATTTCCCAACATTTTTATGAAGATTCCAATAAACACTGACTGTGTTCAGCACCTGCAATAAATGCTGGTACTGAAGCACATTTGCAGTGTACACTAAGCATGGCATTTCTTGAGTTAACCACTCTAATCACTTCATCACTGAGGAGTGTTGCTTAATTAATTTCTGTAATGAAATGTTTAATCAATTTCAGAATCCAAATAATAATGAGCAGAGACTTCTTAAGGTTTGTGTGAGAAAGGTAATACGTTTTGACCAAAAAGAGGGAACAGAAAAAAAATTCAAAAGGCTTAACCCTGCTTTCAGAGCCATCAGTGTAGAAGCTCCTAAGGCCTCTAATTAGCCTTTACCTTGATAATGTGCTTAATTACTATTGCGCTTTTGTTATGCTTTTTGTTTTTTCTTCCCTTAAGATTCTGCCTCTGTATCTCCAGCTTAATAAGTTATTCCGAATGCCTCAGAGGTGTCCAGTGGAAAAGGATTTGAATCAGCGTTCCAATTAAGGAAAGGCTATGGATAGGTTGTGGAGTGATTTTTTGCTCTGAAATCAATGAGAATCCTGTCAACATCTGCCCTCAGATCAAGCCTGAGGGAAATGAAGGTCCAAAATTTGCTGCTCACTCCTTTGGCTTTTCAGTGTTTAATCACACGAGAGAGCACATTTATGGGTCAGCCAATGATTAGGCCTAAAAAAAGAAAGAAGGAAAGAAATAAGTCAGGAGGAAAGTTTGGAGAGAAACTCAGAAATAGAGCAACAAAAGAAATCCATGATCACAAGACGTTTAGCATCACTGTGTCTGTCAGAACTGTCACTGTGGAAGAGAAATATCAAATCAATATCAAAAGCGTCAATAATCACAATCTTGATAACTTCTTTTTACAATGAATGTCACCATTCCAATGTCACCAAGAATGTTATCTTTGGTTTTGGTTTGTATGACTTTACTCTTATGTGATTACATAATTAGTTACATAGTGAGTTTTACAATAACTTATTCTATTACATTTTCACTCACAAGGTTTGATTCTGGCTTGGTGTTTATTTCTTAACTATGTAATTACATAATTATTTGCAGTGAGTTATTTGGGTTATTAGAAATACATTTGTCTTTCACAAAGTATCAAGAGTTGTGAATGTGGTTTGGTTTCTTTCTTTTACCATTTTTGCTATTGTATTACTTGTATTACAGTGCCAAAGAGGAAAGACATCAGCAGTGATCTCAATGAAGTTATTGTTGTTGGCCATCAATCTGGGAAGGGTTATAAGGCCATTTTCAAACAATTTGAAGTCTTTCATTCTACATTGAGAAAGATTATTCAGTAGAAAACATTCAACACAGATGTGTAAAGTGGAATTCCCAGGAAGTTCACCCCCAAGGCTATGCAGATCTCAGTTATCACATTAAATGTTCTTGTTCATTATATTCAATTAGAAGAAGACTGAACAAGTAATGTTTCTATGGTAGGGTTGCCAGGAGAAAGCTTCTTCTTTCTAAAAGCTGATGGTTTATGCTTGTTTTGCAGCAGCATGACCCGGGCAAATTACATTCATTGAGTCAACCATGAACTGCTCTTTATACTTATTCTGTATTCTTTAGTCAAATGTGAGGCAATTTATCCGGCAGCTAAACTTTGGCTAAAACTAGGTCATGCAAGTGGACAATGATCACAAGCACACCAGCAAATCTACAACAGAATGGCTGAAAAAAAAATGATCAAGGTGTTGCAGGACCTTAAGAGAGCTGTGAATAAACTAATGCCCACAAACCTCAATGAACTGAAGTGAAGTTGTAAAGAACAGTGGACCAAAATTATTTATTGATATAATTGAAAATTAAGTTATTGACTCATATAGTGAATATGGTTATTTTCATATGGCTTCTACATTTTGGCTTCACTATTGCTAAATAAATAATGAGGCAGTGAAATCTGTTGTGTGCTGTTGTTCGTCTAAGAGTGTAGCTACTGAATTTTATGATCTGCTAAAGACCAGACAATTTGTAACTACGGCCTGATTTGTAAAACTATAGAACTCAGAGGGTGCATTTTGTTTTTCACCTGACTGTACTATTATTTTTAGTCACAGTCAAGGATAACAAAGGCTACCTTAGTTTGATTGGTTGTTTTAGTTTCCAAAGCATAGACACAGAACAGTGAAACTAAATAAATAATAAAAAATAATAAAATTAAAAAACTTTTTTTAAATAATAAAAAAACTTTTATTTTACAGGATTTACATCACAGAAGAGTACAGAACTAAAAGTCTACAGACAGTACAGACCACAGTCTCTGATTGAACTCCAGCAAGGACGATTTGTGAGAAATTTCTAATAAAGCAATGGGAGAGTATATTTCCATAGGTAATAATGATAACACAAATTACACCTTGCCCTTAATTTACATATCATACAAACCGCATGAATATAAATAAATGAAGGTCTCTCTTGAGTGGCATGTGATTATCTGTACAAATGATGTGTGACAGATAAAGAAAGTACGAGGAGAAAAAGCAGCTCAGATAAATGTTTACCTGCTCGGATTTGTTTTGTTTTTCGTCTTGTTCATCTCTTTCGCATTGGTTTTGGTTCGCTTTTGGTCTGCAAAGTGGACCACCTGCCTAGTGCTCACGTTAATGGTCTTTTTAATGCTCTCCTCAAACCCATTTAAGGAACAATCCTTTCACTACTTCCTTAATTTCTGATGTAATTTCCCCCCCGTAATTACTCTTTTCGTTCCCCCTGTTTATCAGACAATGTACCTGCAATGGAAATATAAAACCTCGACTCCACTTCCGCTGGACCAAAACGAAATTTAATTTGATGTGTTTGGCTTTCGAACATCATTGTCATTGGGGCTGGGGGTGGGGGGATGTAATTAAGACAATATTATCTGTTTTTTAGTTTCGCCACAGAGCCAGGACATGTGGACGCTTTCTGATAAGGATGTAAAAAACCACGACACAGAGGGACGGTCGGCCAGTATCTGCATCCGTGACTTCAGTGGCTTCCAGTGCAATTAATGGCATGGAGATTGCTGGATGGCCACACTAATGCAGGATGCAGATCCGCTCATTAGCCGGCCAGGTGAGGAAATGGTTGTTTTTAACACACTGAAAGTCCAGGCGGATACGTATCATGCCACAGGTCCTAAACCAAGAATTTAGGGCTTTGGTCACTAGACTAGTGTGAGTAATATATCATTTCCAGTACCACCTCAAAAAAATTAGAACGTTATGAAAAAGTTTATTCTTCAAAGTGTCATTCAGAAAGGTAAACTGTCATATTTTTATATTACACGTGAAGTGACATTTCAAGCCTTTTTTTATTTCAGTGCTGACCAGTATGGCTTATAGCTCATGTAAATCCAGAATTTCAAATTATTTGAATATTTCACTTCAAATCTGACTAAATTACTATTCAAACAGTATCAACATTATTACAAAAATGCTTGAAATATGTCCCTTTACATGTAATGTGTATAAAATATGACCGTATACTGTTAAAAATTTTTACTTTTAAATGTTTTTTTTTTACTTTTATTGCTTGTACCTTATTAGACAAAAAATAACTCGTGTACCTTTTTCTGATAGTGTATTTGTGTATGTAAGAACGTAAGTAGGGGGCAATATACATATCACATGTATAAAGTGTTCCTTTATCATATAGGAGTACCAGTGCTGAGGAAGCAATGAACAACATTTATTTACTTTACTAATGCAAATTTAACTATCATTACATGCCATAGCATACTGACAAGTGAGATTTTTATCATTACTGCACAGCATCTTTCTAGTTGCCCTCTCCAAATTTCTCTCCAAATGTACTTATTTCTGCCTGCGTCAGTCATACGTGTAGTTGGCGTGACGATTCTTCAAGAGTTATGACTCCTCTTGAAGAAGAAACCAAGCTGTCAGATTGTTTTCAATGGCAAAACTAACAAGCAATCTGTCAGACGTTCTCAAAAACGAATCAACAAGAGCGGCACATCCTGACAAGCAGATGAGAATTAGTTAGGAAAAGAAAGACGCAGCTAATTCAAATGTAGATTCTGTTTGCCGAACCGCGGGGTTTGTTATGGCGTCCGCATCCTAACAGTTGAATTTCTGCTCATTATGATGAGCGAGACAGATCGCGCAAATCCCAAATGGTCGCCTTTCATTTGTCAAACTTGAGCGTCGTTACAGTCTTGTGATGCAAATTTGTCTCCCATTAAAATCTGTCTGCAGGAGTTGAAGAGACACTCCACAAACTTGCCACAACATCTACTGGCACAAGTACCAGTGCATCAGTGTTAACAAGAACCAATGGACTTACATACGGCCTTGCTGGATGTTTGAACTCTTTGGCACAAAGAGCTGAAATTATGTTGCTTTGCATCAGAAATTAAAAGGGAAGTCACTGGAGAAACGGAATGGATTGACTGATTGATACACAAAATATTCCATGCAATCTTGATGGATTTTTAAGTATCAGCACAAGCATGCAATTAATCTCTTAAGCCCTGTGACTTTTATTCCATACTACAATGTCAAATTGTGTACTTTAAAGGTTTCTATATTAACTTCTAGGAAAAAGCAGATTTGTATATTTTTCTAACTTAACGGTTTTAAATAGTAAAATAAAAGTAAAAGTCTGGAGTCTGGACAGGGTGAGTGAAGTCACTACAAGATCAAATACAGTCCATTACAAAATCCATCCATTTCCTTAACCGCTTAATCCTGGTGAGGGTCGTGGTGAGTCCCCTTACCCCTTCATTGGGCGCTGGGCAGGGAATTACACTAATTTCAGTTCATTACAACAATCTGACAAAATTACATTGCCTATGTTAAGGTACTGAAGACATACACTTCAGGGTTCCACTCCAGTGACAGAAAAGGTACTGACCCAGTGATGGTTCTGAGAGTGTAAGGATTATTAGTAAACAACTACATTGAAACAAATGCTAAATTCTTCAATGAAGGCTGGTTGTGAGGAGTGAGGAACCAGTGATCCAAGAATTGTAAGAGGTTACAATTATATATATATATATATATATATATATATATATATAAGGAGGAAACAGAAGTGTAAACTTAAATTTGACAATTGTCAAACCTTAGCATTAGTGACTGTGCCTTTCTGCTACCGTGCACAAGACCTCTAAAGACCAAGACTTGTCATTCAGCACTGGTCAGTGATTCAAGTCTTACTTCAATACTCTTCAAATTTGCAACTACACCTAGTGGCACTAGTAGCAGTACACCAATGCCTATATGTTAACAAGGACCAATAGCTTCAGCCTTAAAGGGTCTGTAAGTTCTCTGGCATACAGCTGATATCACGTGGCTTCACATCAGAACATGCAGAAGTTCGGAAGCCAACCTCAGGTAGTTATTTTCTCGCCTTTTTTCCTGGACTACTTGGCCGTTTCCAAACGAAGCCAGGTTTTTGAACACAACCCGCTATATGTTATGCTGTCAAAACGGTAGATGTCCCAGTGCAGGGAAATTAATGAAGCTGGCGATGGAGAATTAGTTCTCGTGTTTGGGTCGGTGCCGGAGAGTGCCAGAACGCAGGTGCACAGCTGGGGGGGACGGCTGGCCAATCCTATGCCTTCTGTGTCTCACATGGCTAACTGCACAGGAGCTTGTGCTCTGTCTTTCTCTCTCAAAACAAAGTATTTAGAAACACTAATGTGGAACTTGATGAGAGAGTGAAAAATAAAGGAAGGTCCCCTGTAGGGACAGGCATAGCAAAGTGTGTGCTTAAGCTAAAAATGTTACAATAATGTTGCCTACCATTTCATCAGATCAGTTGTTGCTAATCTGTATTTGCACAGCAATGAGTGCCTGAAATCTGTGACAAAATGTACTTTGTGATAGAGCAGTTTCATCTGAACTGCCAAGTGTGCTGCAGCATCCAAATAATGTAGAACAGCAACGTAAACCAAGTGTTTTTATAACAGGCATGCTTCAGTCCTGACAGTCCATTTAAAACACCAATCAGTAATTACAGAAACAATGGCAATGTGACACTCTCGACTTTATTAACAGAGAACATAACAAACAGCGATTCTGTGTTATTTAGTGGTTGCTGGCTTGTAGGACTTTAACATCTTATTAATGCTCTGTATTGTCATGTGGATGCACTAATTATACACTCACTGTCCACTTTATTTGAAAATCCTACTTTGTACTTCCACTTGGGTTTTAGTCAAGACTGCCTGTGTCAACTTCATCACAAAGGATGGTCGAAATCAAGTCAATGTTGAGTCTTAATTCCAAGACCAAGTCAAGAGACCAATTGAGAGTGAGGACAAAAAATCCTGTTCTTTGAGAACAAGCTTTACCAAGCTCTTGGTAATTTTTAGTACAAATGTATTCATTTTTACACAAATAATTATATACCAACGTAAACTTTTAGGAAATAAATTACAATTTGCAAACATACATATGGTATCAGAAGCATCAAGTACATTTGAATCATACTAAATTGGATGTTAAGACTTTGCTCAAACAAAGTCTTTTTATCTTTGTGATGATAGAAGGAAAAAATGACAAATACATGGATTTTAAAAATACAGCTGTCTCAGTTGAGACTATAAATGAAATTTAACATCAACGGCTGAGTCCAAGACAAGTTTGAGTACAATTACTACTAAGACCAGTCAAATACATTACCTCTGAATGCAGTACCTCTGAATTTGCATACATAAGTCATATGACATTTATATAACCACATAAAATAAATGCAAAATGTTGATGTTTTTGTAAAAGAGCATAACGTGTATTTTATTATTTGTAAATACATAAGTAATCATTTATAATTTAATTTAATAATAATTTAAAAATACATAAACATACATACAATTTACTGCTGAACACGGAAAATAATCAGGCTGCACAGCACTGAAGAGACATTATGTAGGTTCTTACTGCAACTTGAATTTATATCACGAGGTCACCTTTTACCAAGTGTGTCTAATTCTATTTGTGACATATTCAAAGAACTGCAACTGAAAATCAAATCAACAGTTTTTCAACATTTTTCCAACATTTTCCAAAGTTTATTCCAATGAACAATACTAATTCATAGAATACTGAAACAAAATATTTAATAAGCAGCTCAAAATAGGCAGACATTAACAACATCAAAAAGAAAGAAAGAAACTAAAGAAAGAAAGAAAAACTACAACAATTACAGACGGATAAAACTCGACGAATAATTTATAAAACAAAGTCA